>JPJU01001125.1:0-12664 GCA_000750735.1 Pseudogymnoascus sp. VKM F-4246
GGCGGTGCCGTCGGGCGTGGCGGTTGTCCATAGACACTTCTGGTACGGACGACCTGAGAGGTCGACAGGGGCGTCGCGGATGCGGATACCCTTGATTATGAATTTCTGCACCGGGCCGGCCTGTACCTGCGCTGCGGCCTTGTCTGCAAACGTCGTGCTGACATTCTTGATGAACTCGGCAGCCGGCAGGAGCGGGCGGCCGTGTTTGTCGACGGCATGGGCGAAGCGGGCTTGGTAGGCTTGCCAAAGGGCGATCTGGGTTATAGCCTCGTCTTTGTCTTCTTCAAAGAGGCAGCGCAGCCACCTGGAGGAGCGTTCTGGTTCGTCGAGGGCAAGGAGGGCGGTAAGGAGGGGTGCGGGAATGGGTGGGATTTCAGAGGGAGGTGGGCGACGCGTGGGAGGGGCAAGGAGGAGGTCGCGGGTTGTTTCTTTGGCGCCGTAGATGAGGAGGCGAGTGAGTTGGGCGATTAGCGAGGGGAGGTCGATGGATTGCGTCATGAGGGAGACGTTGGGGAGGACGGCGGTGTATTGGTAGAGGAAGTCGAGGCAGGAGTTTACGAGGTCCTCGTCATCGAGGAGCGTCCAGTCGAGGATGCTTTGGAGAGTCTCGGGGGAGATGCCCTCGAGACGGTTGGTGTCCTCGAGGTTCATGGAGATGCGGCTGACGGCGCGGAGGGAGGTGAGGACTGCGCCACGGTCGGGCGAGTCGAGCTGGGCGAGGAGTGACAGGTAGAGAGGATCGGTGGCGCCAAAGTGTAGGTACTTGGTGAGTTGCTCGACGATATCGAGGGCATAGTGCTTCAGCTCAACGAGTGATTCTAGGTTAGGCAGATTCAGGACGATGCTCAGCATGTCCCGCAGCGGCCGCATCTCAGACACGTAGTGTGCATTGTCCTCTAACATGACCATGTTCCTCAGCGTCAGAGCAGCCTCGACGACCTGTAACATCTTGTCGCTGAAATCCTCTGGCTGAATGCCGTCGTCAACATTCTTCTGCGTTAGCTTGCTAATACGCTCGAGAATATCGGGCGTCCCCTCTAGGCCATCGAGCGTGTTCCGACCGCGCTGCTTGCCATCATCGGGATAGACAACCCGCCAGTCTACTTCGTAGAATAGAGAGCTGACCTCCAATATCTTTTCAACCAATGCCTCTGCTAGTCCTGCAAATGACTCAAAGCGGTACTTGTCACCCCGTTCCATCGAGATTTTAACGAGATGGTGGAGCGCGTAGTCTTGCTCTTCCTGGACGCCCGATTTAAGCGCCAGTAAACAGCGTACGTAGATATTTGGTCCATCAAAGCCAGTGCCAGGGAGCATGATTCGCGCGTTTGGGGCCGGTCTGGCAAGAGGATTGAGTAGCTGCTCCTTCGCCGCACGAAGACGCTTGAACTCGGATGGGTTGTTGGCCGGTGTGATGACGGGGCGAAGCGTCAATGGCATCTGAGGCCGCGGTTCGTAGTTTGAGACGGCGTGCGAGAACGAATCTGGGTTTGACGAGGGGTTATATGATGTAGAAGCTCCTCGTGGAGGAAGCGGCGCGGAGCCAGGTGGGAGAAGGTTGTGTCTTTGACGTGAAGGTTGGGTGTCTGGCTGAAAGAGGACTCGTTGAGGGGGAGCCTGTCGCAAGCCCCTTGTCGCTCGTCCACCGCTTCCAGGCGTTTCGTCGCCAACAAGATCTCTCACGGGTGTTCCATCATCGCCAGACGCTTCTGAACCCTCTAATCCCAACGCGTTCGTCTCGCGACGGCTCGCAGGGCGATAGTTCTCGAGGGTTCTCTCCAACAAGCCTCCACCTTTGGCCGTGACATCTTCCAGAATCTCTTTAGGGGGCGGTTCCTTCCCGTGAATTGTAGATATCTCATATGCCGCAAGGTTCTTGTAATATGTCGACTTTAGACTGAATGCAAGGGCTGGAAGGTTGGCGGTGCCCAGGTTGAAGTCCTGTCCCATTTTGCGCCAGGCTAATTTCTCATCGCTGACCTTGTCGTACCCTCCCCGCTCAACCACCGTCTTGAAGAGCTGCAGCAAGTCGACATGCTTATTCCCGACGCGGGGTTCCGGCTCGAGATTGGTCCCCCGCTTCTGGTGATAAGCCGTGAGGTTCGCAATGAACTCATTGTATTGCTGCTGGTAATTGGCAGACGAATCGGAGGGTGGCGCCATGGTGTGAAGAACAGAGCGCGATAAGGCGATACTGCCGCATGCGATAAAAGCCAAATGTCACGGGTGGCCTAAATCTGGCGGCACAATTGGTTTGCGTACGTCTGTCTTGCGACGCGGTTTGGTGAGCTCGAGAATATTACACGCGACAGCCGCAGCAGACATGGATCACGCTAGTGTGATGGTCACGTGTTTGGACATACCCGATTCGGAATGGGAGATTTTGGCCATTTCGGGACGGGAGGGAGTGCCTGGGATAGGTTCCAGCTCAAGATACGTACCCATCGAAACCACGATCTAGAATTCCTGGTTGAAATGGTGTTTTCGCAACACGAATTGCGACTTTGTTCTCTTATCTTGGGGAAGGTCTACTTGTGTAATATTCTTCTAAATAAGATGAATATGTTTGAAGGATATGAAGCAATCTGTGTGGTGTCCAGGATTGAACTGGCACGTTGCCTGAACGCAACAGGAATATAATTTATTTGCCTTCATTGCTTGGTGAAGTTTGAGGGTTTGGGTGACATTTAACGCTCTTTTAGAGCTGGCAAACGGCCCATACGTCATGGAAGTCACCCAGAGATCCACAGGAAACCGAACAATCAACCTTGCTACTAGTCTGCGACAAGAAATCTACTCCTGCGACGACTTTATATTGTGACAATATATCCAAGATACACTTCAACGAACCTACAACATTCACGACATCTCTTATCGACACTTTTCGATACATACCCAGAATCCCATATCTACAGCTCGACAGGGCTCCATCGTCCGATTCACCCCACTTTGGTCAACGACACATCCAATTTGCCAGGATAGCCAAGGTACGCACAGAGCACACACCCCAACAAGCTCCGTGAGATTCCCCCCCCGTGGAGATCGCGGGGCGGTGACCATACTCTAATCTATATTTCTTCAAATCTCCAAAGCTTCATATTGTAAATTTGCTCGACCATGAGTCTCCCAGTTCGTACGCTGACAAAAACGCTGCGCAAGTCGCCAACAGACATGACTTCGCACCCCACAGAAAAGGCCGCAGCGCCAACGCAGCTGCCAACCCGCCAAAGTACCGGCGCCAGCGGCTTGAGCGATGTAGCAGTGCCCGAGACTGACATCAGAGAGGTGCGTTGCTTCCGTTCCTGGCCTGACCATTGGAAACCGTGAGTACCAGTTGCTGATATTTAGTAGACCTCGGCTCTCCTCGAGGAGCGTCTGCGCGCATGGAAGCATGCAGTTGGATACCTTGAGGAGTACATTGGCGCCACTGAGAAGGCCCAGAAGGCGCATGCTAAGGAGTATGAGAGGGTCTTGAAAGTGAGAACACGGCCGCAATACGTCAAGAGTAAGTAAACTAACATTCGTATTAGACCATTCAAGATCCCTTGAAGGAGGGTTCTCATTTCGATCAGAGCCTTGGCGGTATCGCTGGACTTTTTGAGAATATGAGAGTGAATACCGAGGTGAGCAATCCGAACTGCATCCCCGCTATGTGGAAACCTGCTAACGACTCCTTCTTAGAGCCTGGCCAACTCCCATCTTGAAACCGAGAAGAACCTCAAGGGCACGGTCCTACCGATCCTCGAACGTCTTCACAAAGAGATCAAAAACAAATCCAAGGAGATCTCATCTGGTGTTGGAAAAGCGGCCAAGGAGATCGAGAAGTCGCGCAACACGACTCAGAAGCACATCGAGCTTTTGGGCCAGCAGAGCGCTGCTGCGGAGTCATCAGGAAGCAAGGTTAACTCGCACGATGATCCATATATCACCCAGCGAGGCATTTACTACCGCCTTCACAAGCAAATTCAGGAGGAGAACAACAATCGCCACGACCTGATCAGCGTCCAGGAGAACTTTGCTGCCTTTGAGCACCACGTCGTTGAAGTCATTCAGCAGGCGATGGCATCCTTCGTACAGTACGTCGGCGGCCAGGTTCAGCGTAACCAGAACGCCTACACGGACATGTTGAGCAATGTCCAGCGCATTCCTCCGGACTTCGAGTGGAACGGCTTCAAGCAGCGTGAAGCTGATATTCTTGTGGATCCAAGCTCTGCACCGCGCACCATTGAGGGCGTCACCTTCCCCAACCAGAACCACAAGTCCACCCAGCCACTGCTCGAGGGCACGCTGGAGCGCAAGTCTCGCAACATTCTTTCCAGCGGCTACTCCACCGGTTACTACGCCATCACCAACGCTCTCTACTTGCACGGCTTCAAGGACAACGACAACATCCGCAAGGACCCAGAGCCAGAGATTTCCATCTACCTCCCCGACGCCATCATCGGTGTCCCCAACGGCGAGAAGTTCCACGTCAAGGGCAAGGACGTCTCCAAGGGCTTCAGCAGCAAGCTCGCCGGAACCTCGGAGCTCAACTTCAAGGCCCACACCGCAGACGATGCCGAGAAGTGGGTTGAGGTCATCAAGATGGCCGCCGGTGCAAACGCCGCGAGGGCTCCTTACTCCTCGGGCCCTTCATCGCCTATCTCGCCTGATACCCAGAAGCAGGCTAGCTTTGGCTCGATAGGTGCAGGTGCCCCAGCTGCCACAGCTGCGGAGACCAAGGCAGTTGAGGCCCAGCAGGAGGACGGTGTCACGACTACTCACCCTACCCCACTGCAGGTTGAACAAGGGGTTACGGGCGAGAAGACAGTCGCCAGCCCGACCGCTGTGTCTCCTTCGGAGACGGGAGCTGTTGTTGGTACTGATAAGACCGCTACTAAGCCTCCTTTTGAGTAAGATGGATGTGGCTAAATACCTGGGGACAGAAATTGTTTTTGACAGCTAGTATATTGGTTTTAGTGCCTGCCTCCTTTGTATGTGCTTTCCTTGTTGGATCTTGATAGGTTTAGCCGGTGGTTGTGCCGCATAATCGAGTAATTTGAATAGCAATTCTCATTGATTATTATACATCCCGCTCGTATCAATGAAATGACCATAATAAAATCTACTGTGATGTTTGGTAAGGGGTCTGTGTATCATAGAAACTGGCTTCTGGATGTTTGCGGCCACTGAAGCTCACATTTGTCAAGTGCCACTCAGGGTCCAACACTCTCATTCCACACCTACAAACACTACAGCCCTCATAAAATAAATGGATCCTTATACCTCCATTAAAACCTTTAGCTGCACAAAAAACAGCTATCTATGCACCTCTTGCACCCCATCTGCGCCCACCCACGTGATCCCTGCACCGCCACACCCCCTCAACCGGCGCCACAAAACGCGGGGGTTCGGCGCTAGTCCTATCGCGATGACGGATGGCTTCACCGCAGGGCCACCAGCACCACCACGGTCCAAGCCAGAGGTCTTCAGCACGCTCGCGACAGCCCACGAACCCACGTTTCCGCGCCCCGAAAGCTTCCGCTCCACCACCACCACCGCCACCACCACTGCACGAGCGAGGCGGACATTGAACACGGAGAAGGAAGATAGGATGGCTTCGCAGCTGGAGACGGTGTCGGCGTTTGTGGAAGGCGCGCCGCCTGGAGAGGTAGCTCCCCCCTCCCCCGCCCCCAACTCACCCCTTTCTGTAGATGTTGGTGCGGGACTTTTGGCTGACGGGTTGATTTGTAGTTGGGTGATGTGATTGCAGGTACGGATATGTGTGGATTGAGGATATGGTGGGGATGGGACTGATTGAACGTAGATATTAAGGCGCTTACGGTTGAGAGCCCGGAACTCGTCAGCCAGCTTGGACCGGCGTTTGAGAAGTACAATGAGGAGCAGTTTGCGACTGTGAAGCTGCCCGGGGGAAGCCAACAGGTTAGTCTTCGAACTAGGCGGATGGAATACGATTGGACGTTGTAAACTGATGGGTGTAGGTTATTGTGAGCTCGCACAACTCGCTGGGTGATGGACGATACTTCGATGTGGAGAGCTCGTCCAGTTTCGAGTTTGATCACAGCACACAGGTATGCTACTACGATGGCCGCGCACGGGATATGGTCTAATCAGAGGTCACAGAAAGCAAGCAATGTGCAGAGCTACGTGCTGGAGAGTTCCAACTCGGACCTCATGTAGGTTGCCGCCTCGTTGATACTATGGTCCATACTGACCCCGCACAGCAAATCGCTCATCAAGAGCTTAGCAAAGCATGCCGAGGACCACTACCCGAACTCATCATATGGCGTATACCCTATTGAAGACGACTCGAAGATTGCCATCCTCCTGGTCGCTAACAAATACAGCCCCAACAACTTCTGGTATGCTAGTTCTATCTCTCAGTTGTGTGTCAGGTTGAGTGTGTGTGGCTAACCAGCGCAGGAACGGCCGTTGGCGCTCGCTGTACATTCTCTCGCCCTCCTCGTCATCCCTCGTCGGCAGCATCAAGGTCGATGTCCACTACTACGAAGACGGCAACGTGCGTCTATTGACCACCAAGCCCGTTTCACTGTCGGTCTCATCTAGCACGGCTACGTCCATCGTTCGCGAGATTGCTGTGGCAGAGAAGAAGTACCAGGAGAACCTGAACAAGGGATTCACGAGTCTCAGCGAGGGAGCATTCAAGGGCCTCAGACGGCAACTGCCCGTTACCAGACAGAAGGTGGAGTGGGACAAGATTGCAGGATACAGGCATGGACGTGGCATTGCCAAGTCGGCTGAAGGATTCTAGAGTAGTGGAGTGGTGCAGAGTGAAAGCGAGCGGGGGATGGATTATTTATGTTTTTTTATACCAAGTATATAGATGTGGTATAAAACGGTATAAAATGCTAGCTTACTCCGTAATCCGTCAGGTCAATTACTGTAATTGCCATGATCATTCAGAGCCAATCAGCGTTGGCTGGGATTTGATGACTTCGGCCAATCTGCCAAGATAAGGGGAAAAGAAAGACCCGAGGAATTAAAGAGAGGGAAGAGAGGAAGTTTAGACTTAGTCAGGCCACCAGGCAGCCAACCAGGCTCCTTCTCTGGCTAGGACACAGAACAGGCCACCACTCAGAAACCACGCTACTCCCCATTGGCCCCATTCAATTTTCACAGGCCGAGCGAGTAAGGACAACCTTCAGCTCCTCAAAGTACGATACCCGAATTTCAAAGCACCGTACGACCAGTCGATTGTTTTCCCCAGATTTCCATTTTGGTTTATTTGTCTTCTTCCTTATATACCGAACAAATTGTCCATCCCACCCACCAGCATACCCACCTTTGCCCATTTTAAAACGCAACGAGAAAATCGAAGCCCAGACGCCAGAAGAATACCAGACGAAAGACATCTCTCAACACTTTTTTAAGCAATCATGTCCCAAGAATTTACTTTCGCCGAGGTTGCGAAGCACAACACCAAGAAGGATGTTTTCTTGGTGATCCACGATAAGGTCTACGACACCACCGGATTCGTCGATGAGCACCCGTAAGTGCTTCATTTTTTTCGAGCTCTATACCTACAAATTTCTGTTTGGGCGTCAAGTCAACACGGGCGCGGTCAACAAACCCCCCTCCCCCCCTTTTGACTTCCTCGGGAATGGGGACAGGCTATGTCAATTGGATGACACCGTGGGCTGCTGGGCGCTCGAATGCGATTTTCTGTATTCGGAGCATATGGCCCATTGCCTACGTGGAATTGGCTGCCCATTCTGCTACCCCTTATTGCTGCGGATCACGTCAACTCTCGCGGGTGTTTACAAAATGCTAACTATATCACAGAGGTGGAGAGGAGGTCCTTCTCGACGTTGCCGGACAAGATGCCACTGAGGCTTTCGAGGATGTTGGACACAGCGACGAGGCCCGCGAGATCCTCGACGGCATTTTGGTCGGCACATTGAAGCGCATGGTACGCGGACTCCCCAACCCGCTCCTAGCGGCCCCATCGTATTCGGAAAGATGCATAGTACTAACATAACCTCGCAGCCCGGCGACCCAGCACCCAAGGCCCAGCCTTCCACCACCACCGTCCAGGCCCCCGCGACCGGCATGGGCAGCGTTGCCCTCTACTTCATCCTGGTGACTGGTGGTGCGGCCGCGTTCTTCACCTACAAGTACCTCCAAGCCCAGCAAGCTCAACAATAGATTTCTTGACGGCGGCGCGTGACGGGATATACGAAGAGCGGGGGAATATGAATGGGAGGAAGGATTGGGATGGGCGCATGCGAGGGTTTATACACATTGAGCAAGCGCACATGGCCATGAGGCGAGCGATTTAGCAGCACACAAAAGGCACACTTGATGCGCTTTCACTTAGATAGTGTAATAGACTTGGGACTTCTTTAGAGTGATTTCCTTCTTTTGATTAGGATTTATTAGGTCCCGCTGGGAGACCGGGAGGCTGGTCCCGAGGAGAGCTAAATACCACACTTACACAAGCGATCATCCTCCATATATATCTGTCTGATGGATGCCCCTCGCCGTGGCAAGAGATGTGGAAACAGCTCCTTCGGGACGTGTCCGGAGGATAGGATGATGCGATGATGCCCCGCACTTCTTCCATATACACCACTCCATCCAGGCCTGGATAGATCCCCCCAGCCCACGGCGTAGAGTATTCACGGCGCGTCTTTGGATTTCACAAGTCACAGTAGTTTCATGGTCATGCGTTACTACTCCTGTTAAGACATTTATGATCCAGGTCTAACTCCCGCCCCGCAGTTTCGCAACCTCGAATCACGAACCTGAAATCATGCATCAAAACTACCGAAATCAATCAGTCGGCACCCAGCTCCAGAATCGCCACTACCATGATTTTCTTGTCGATGAACTTTTTCTCATTGTTGAGGCGCACGCCTGTTCGTTGCACCGCCACTTGGCCGAGCCAAACCGCGTAAGCAGTGACGAGTTGGCCAGTGACGTGCAGTCGGCCGCTAAATACGCCCACCCCCCGCTAAAGAAGCTTCCAAGCGACCGTGACCGCCGACAATGCAAGGCTTCCAGCCTCTTTTAACACATTAGACACGCAACTTCTTGATATCACCCCAACATCTCCACGGCGTATAGGAACCGCATCACGAATACGCCATCATGTTTCGGGCTCAGCAGAATGCGTTCGACGACGTTGTCGGTATGTACCCCCTCATGCGATGGCTGGGTTCGTATCCGGAGGACTGACAAGGAGCTCCCTTTATAGCCAAGGCGACCGACGAGAACCTCACGTCCGAGAACTGGGAATATATTATGGATGTGGTCGACAAAGTAGGATCGGAAGAGAGCGGCGGCAAGGATGCCGTGGCAAGCTTGATCAAGCGTCTGGCGCATCGTAATGCCAATGTGCAGCTTTATACACTCGAGGTAGGCGCGTCGCCATAATTAGGACTCGGAACCACCCCCCTGACATCATATAGCTCGCAAACGCCCTCAGCCAAAACTGCGAATCGAAGATACAGCGGGAACTCGCCTCGAGGGCCTTCACCGATGCCCTGCTCCGCCTCGCAAACGACAGAAACACGCATCAGCAGGTGAAAGCCAAGATCCTGGAACGCATGGCGGAATGGGCGGAGATGTTCAAGAAGGACCCGGATTTGGGAATCATGAATGAGCAGTACCATAGGCTCAAGAGCCAGAATCCGAATTTACACCCTCCCTCGGCGCCGTCAAAGAGTAGACTCACGGATGTGGATCGCAAGAAGGAGGAGGAGGAGCTGCAGATGGCTTTGAAGCTGTCTATTCAGGATAAGGGATCTCAGCCGGCTGCCCCTGCACAACAGGCTGCGGCCTCTTCGTCGTCGCAGGCTCAGACACAGGCACGGGCTCCCGCAGGACCCCAACCTGTTCCGTCAGGTACGACTGCAGCGACTGTGTCCCGAGTGCGTGCACTATTCGACTTCCAGCCATCGGAGGATGGTGAATTACAATTCCGAAAGGGGGATATCATCGCCGTTCTCGAGTCCGCCTATAAGGACTGGTGGAAGGGATCGTTAAGGGGCCAGACCGGCATCTTCCCATTGAACTACGTTGAGAAGCTGTCAGATCCGACTACGGATGAGCTTCAGCGAGAGGCACAGATGGAGTCGGAGGTTTTTGCGGAGATTAAGAATGTTGAGAAACTGCTTACTCTGCTCAGCACGTCGACTTCTGAGTTACGTGGAGAGGATAATGATGAAATAACTGTATGTGCCCGGTGGAAGCGTTACCATACTCTGCTAATCGTTCCAGAAACTATACCATTCAACTCTAGCGATACGTCCTAAGCTCATCGAGCTTATTGGAAAGTACTCTCAGAAGAAGGGTAGGTTTTGTCTGCCACTGCCCTTGGTACCGATGCTAATCTCTTAACAGATGACTTCACCCAACTAAACGAGAAGTTTATCAAAGCTCGCAGAGACTACGAGAGCCTACTGGAGACGTCGATGTCCCATCCACCCCAGCCAACCTACGGATACGGTCGACCACCGCAGGCCCAGCAATACGGTGGCGCCCCCGGTGGCGCCCCTGGTGGATACCCACCTCAAAGCGGTCCCCCGGCGCAGGATCCTCAAAGATACTACACTCCTAACCCGCAAGGTATATAGACTCGATTTCATTGATTCGGCACCCTTGTCATGAGAACAGCTGTTGAACTTTTTCCAGACCAGCAACAATACCCTCCACAACAACCCACATCGCCGGTTTACCCAGCTGGCCCACAAGTGGCACCCTTCTACGTCGTTCCCCAAGACGCCCAGCAACCACCACAAAGGCAGCACCAGCAGCAGCAGCATCAACCACAACTCCAACCACCCCAACAAACCCCAGGGTACCCTCAAGACCAACCCCTTCCCCTCCGCACCGCATCGAGCACATCTAACATCCCACCGCTGCAACCTACTTCCCCACCCCCTAACCAGGGCACTCCCTACCCACTTCAGCCCCAAACGGGCCACCGCCCACAGAGCACCTACGCCGACCCCCAAGAGCTCGCCACATCAAGCTACTCCCCTGTCCAACAGCACCAGCCCAGCGACCCATACGGTGCCTCGCCCGCCCACGCCCAAGACCCCTACGCCGCAATCTCTCCCCTCCCTCAACAAGCCCAACCTCACCAACCTCAACAGTATTCAGCCTACGTCCCTCCCCTACAGCAGCAGCAACAGCAGCAACCTCAACAGCCTAGCCAACCGCCTCCACAGCCTAGCTACGAGCCGCCAACCCCAGTTCCAGTTCCAGCTCCGCTGCAGGTGAACTCCGGATTTGCAGCACACGACTCGCGCCAGACGCTTCCGAGCCAGGGACAAGGATATGTACCGTATAACCGCCCCGATTCTACTGGGAGGACGTCGGTGGGCCCGCCGAGCGCCCCGCCTGGGGGAGGAGGACCGGCGGATTTCTATCGCCAGAGTACGGCGTACTAAGCCTAGGACAACTATTTTGTCGAAGGGGAGGAAGGGAGGGAGGGGAACGTCTGTATATAAACTTCACGGATGAACAAGGGGGTTATGGAGTGAGATTTAGCGCGTTTGCGTTGATACGTTGAATTAGGTCGTTCGTCGTGGTTTGAAGGCGCGAGAACGTGGTTGGCGGCGGTTTTATGATATGATACCTGTTGACTTGAGAAATTTCGAAGATTTGGTCTGCGTGGTTGGTTGGTGGAGGAAGGTGTATCCGATGTGCCATTATCCAGAGGGGGGTCTGGGGTGGGGTGCTAGTACAGATAGGATGGCGTTTTTTTGAGATGCAATATAATCAATTCATCGGTTTTAAAGTACATATTTGGTGTTCCCATTGCTATGCTGAGCCTTTGAATATGCTAGTTGCTTTGTTTCGATTAGTATGTACAGTATACTCACTAATGCCACCCCCACTACTCCATGCAAACCACTCAATGCTCCATACTCTCCTCAAACAACTTCCTCAACTGCTCCCTCTCCTCTCCCAACTCCTCCGCCAACCCCGGCGCAAGCATCAACACACGCTTTTGCGGAATCGTCCCCTCAACCAACTCATCGATATGTTCCTTCCCGAACCCCAAATCCTTCAACCCCCTCGGCTGGTCCCCCAGCTCCTCCAAAAACTTCGCCAGCGCCTCCGACAACACCTCTCCCGCACTCTCACGCTTCACATTCGAGATGTCCACCCCGAAAGCCTCGGCGGCAGCGAGATGGCGCTCCGGGTTCGTGGCGCCGGTGAACTTGAAGACCGCGGGCGCGGTGACGGCAACGGACACGCCGTGCGGGATGATGGGGTAGGGAACGTTGTAGCCGGCGTGCTTGTACTCGCGGTTTTGGCCCGAGACGGGGTATGACATGCCGTGGCAGAGATGCACGCCTGCGTTGCCGAAACCGACGCCGGCGAGCGTGGCGGCGAGGAGCATTTCGCTCTGCGCTTCGTGGTCATCTGGGTCTCTGACTGCGCGTGGCAGGTACTTGACTGTTGACCTGAGAGCTTGGAGGGAGAAGATGTCGCTGATGGGGTTCGCGCCCTGGTAGGCGGGGCGGTTGATGGGGTTCTGTGGCCGGGGAATGCGCTCGTTGTATGGGATTGCGGTCCAGCTCTCGAGACTGTGGCAGAGGACGTCAAGACCGGAGGAGGCGTGGACGGCGGAGGGCATGGTGCGGGTGTTTAGGGGATCGCATATGCCGAGGGTGGGTTTGAGGGCGCG
>JPJU01001126.1:0-10042 GCA_000750735.1 Pseudogymnoascus sp. VKM F-4246
GAGGTGTGATCGGTGCGGAGAGTGCGGAGGGCGTCTTCGACTTCGGCGCCCGGGAGGACGCGGAGAGTCGTGTCTGCCAGGGCGGGGACGGTGTCGTACTCGGAGAGCTGGGAGGGCGTAACGAAGGTATACTCGGTGTGTTCGTGTTCAATGGTTATGGGGGTGGAGGGGGAGTCGAGGAGGAAGGCGAAAGGGTGGATGGTCCAGTCGGTGCTGATTGTTTCATCGCGGAGGGTGAAGGGGCGGCCGCGGCGGAGAAGGCTGATGGAGGGAGGTTTGAGTTGGGTTTCCTCGGCGATTTCGCGGAGGGCGGCTGAGAGAGGGCTGGAGTCTGTAGGCTCGATTGTACCAGAGCAGACGGCCCATTTGCCGCTGATTTGCGTTAGATATAGTCTTGCACAGGTAAAACTTCGAAGAAGAAATGGAAGAGTAGGCATATAGTTTTATATGTATAACAGAGGACAAAATAGGTTATCACAATGCATTCTGAAGATGATAATGGCAACCAAAAAGGCATCCTACCGGTAAGAAGAAACTTCCTGACTTCTCTTAAACAGCACGAACCGATGCTGTCCTCCCTCCTCCTCCGGCGGAGCACACAGGAAACTTGATACAATATCCCGCTGCCTCATTTTCGGCGCGGTCTTCTTCCCCTCAGACATGGCGCGCGAGGAATACAATGCTCTTCTAGCGTTCAGCGACAGGTTGGGATTGCAATTGAAGCTGAATGTCAAGGCGCGGCGGAGGGAGAGT
The DNA here is from genome assembly GCA_000750735.1 of Pseudogymnoascus sp. VKM F-4246. NCBI lineage: Eukaryota > Fungi > Ascomycota > Leotiomycetes > Thelebolales > Thelebolaceae > Pseudogymnoascus > Pseudogymnoascus sp. VKM F-4246. The sequence continues at coordinate 754 of JPJU01001126.1, forward strand.
GACATCTTCGCGGATGAGGCATTGGGGTTTTGGCACGTGAATGTGATATTATGATTGGTGACGGAGTGGCTTGGGTGGTGATATCATTGATGTGAATGTCAGCGATGACCTCGATGTATATTGGAAGGTCACGTTTTTGGGGCATGGAGGCACGTGATTAATTTTTCCTCGATGGATGATGTTAAAGCAGTATCATTTTTTACTCTATTTAAAGATGTGACGGCTAGGAGGCTGCTGAAAAGGGTAGCTTTTCTTTTGTCGCTGTTTTACGCAGCTCGCTTGCCTACTCTTAAATACCCCCAAATACCACCTGCACTAGATATCCTGATGATCCCTCACCCAGCAGCGGCAACTGGTCTTATACCCAATGCATGTTTGCTGTCTAAGATTAGCTTGAATATAAATATGTACACAGATGAACGTGGAAATGAGTAACTTGAGAACGAAAATGAGATGCCTACGTTGCACAAGCAGGTCTATAGGTAAGCCCGAAGCTTAGTTTTGCATACCACCAGCCGCTCTAGCCACTATATGGGATAGATAAAATGAGAAGGTAGAAGCCTCTCGTGTACTTAGTTGGTGAGTTAATATGCCATGCTCATGCTGGAAGGAGCTTGTCAAGGTCGCGCTTTCTTCAGTGATGGAACGGCTCGCTATTCTACGTAGAGCATCCGCCGCGCGACCCGCGAAGGAGTTCGATGGCCCCATCTCCTCCAAATAAGAGGTTCCTTGTGTTATTTTTGCAAAGCTATCGCTTGTCATGGATCCTTGGATTCTGGCAACCACAAGATGCGCGACACTAGCGGAAAGTGAAATATACGGTATGATGGCGTGAATTCGGCGTAAGCTGTAAAGCTCTCGGTAGGACCAGATGTGGGAGTTGATAGCATCAGCAGCCTGACTGCATATATCATTGGGTATAATAGACGGGTCGACGAGACCGACACCAATTAGTGGGCCAAAAAGAATGAGAAGTCCGAAATGGTAGAGTAAGCTGTCGGAGAGTAGTTATTAGTATCTTTGACGGATCCTGTAGGGTGTTGGACATACTGAGCGAATATAGCCGTTGGGGTCGAGTTCACTCCACTCTTGAGAACTCCTAGCATAGACTCATACCAGTTCAAGTATTTTCCATAGACTTCCATGACTTCTTGACTGCTGAGAGAGCCTTGCCGGGGGTACATGATATGAAGGGATTGGTAAATGATGTGTGAGAGCTCGCAGATTCCTCTGAAAACGGAACGGACATTGCTCGTTTGCGTGGCTCTTTCACTTCCCTGTGTCTCGTTGTCCTTGTATGGGGCCCAGTCCATCAAATCTTGCCCATCCACAACTAGTGGTGGGATGGTAAACGTACCTCTGCAAGAGAGATGAGGAATATGGCCTGAATAGAGTGACCAGATTCTGCTCAAGAAAGATCAGTTATATTATACGACGATGATTGTAGGAAAGCTTACTGATCTAGAACAAAGATACCCCAAAAAGTGGCCGAGCGAACTTCATCACTTATCCCTAGTAATTTCTGATTGGCAGAACGGTTATGTAACCCTCCTTCTACTGCCATACTCATCGCTTGCCTGGAGTAATAATAAGCCTTGCTGTCTTGTCCTTGGCTCGCCTCCCAAAGAGACATCAGCGCTGTAGCTTGAATAGTTGGTATCGATGTGTCGCTGTGCTCAGCCCCCCATATTCTTTCCGCCTCCAAGTAGAACTTTTCTCCTCCATCAAAATCGGTGTTAACCTTAGCACGGTCTGAGAACCTGCATCCAAGGGCTGCCATTATGTTAACGAGTAGTGGTGAGCAGTATCTCTGCCTTCCAGCGTCACGATCTTTGATAAAGTGATACTTGGAGAGTACAGAGCAGAACGGATGATCCCAACTAAAGTAGAGTAAATGGAGTTTCGTCACAAGCGCAAAGTCCGTGGTAACTGTCGTCCATTTGATAGTGGAATGGCGATCCAGTGGGACCCGCATACTATTGCCCTGTACCCCTTCGTCGGTAGGCCTGCCGCCCGTACCAGAGAGTCGCGAACTGAGCTCCCAATCTTCCTGACGATGTCGCATGCGCTCGCTATCTGAGGCTTGTTTCTCCTCTAGATTTCGATAAATCTGTTCGATGCTAAAACCTTCGTTCAGCTGTTTCAAAACGACAGCGACTTCATGTGTCTTTCCGCTCAGCAAGTGGAGCACGTAGTCGCTAAGCTTCAGGTGGGTTTCAAGCTGCTCGATACGGGATTTCATAGCTGCTTTACTAGCACGGAATGAGAGGCAACATTCGCAAATTGCAGTCCCAGGGGCTAGGCACCCTGCACCATGGCTTCGTCCATCGGATTGTTCGCTCAATGAGCTATGAGAAAGAGAGGTCTTATCAGGTTCTATCATCGTTAGCTTCCAGGAGCGTTTTAGGGCTCGTCAAAGACTATACCTTCCCGGCTGCTCTCCTGTAGTTTAGCATTAAAGCCCTGTAGATACTCCGAATGGGCCCTATAACTTTCTGTTTGTCTGTATACTACTGACTTAATGGCGTACTTCTCTTTAGAATCGAGAGCTTGCTGTTCATAGGGCTCCTTCTCGCTGGTCGTGAGGCTCTGCCAATTCTTACCTACCAACTTGGCGATTTCTGTAAATGATAGTGATCTAACCTTTGGGTCCTCCCGCATCTCTATAGTTTGCTTTTAGAGCAAGAAATTAGAGTGTGACATTGGGCACTTACTGTTGGCGAATATGACATATGCGGAGCGGGGCGTCACAGGGGCATTATGGTCTAGCTTAGGATGCTTAGCATATTTTCGTTTCCCGCTTAGTTGCGTGGACGAGCTGCGATCTTCATCGTCGGACGTTGGTGCTGTAACTTCTTTGCCCCTATCTAGCAGCTTATCATCTGGCGCAGACTCGCTTCGTTTTGGTGACGCCAATAGCTGGCGGCTATGGCTTATTTGTCGAGTCTCCGCGATCTTCCTCTGGAGTCTCTTGCGCACACGTCAGTTTCGATCCTTCTATCTAGGGCTCTCTTATCGAACTCTTCGGTGGCCTAGTTTGACGCCCAAGACATCGCTGTAGCGCGTTAGCATTCATACAAAGCGTGGGAGAAAATACATACAAGTCTGGCTCTGTTATACCAAGGACGGTTTCCCAAGTGTCAAAACCGTGATCTAGGAAGCTTTGAAGATACTGGATAAGTCCGATGTCGTCGAAGATTTGGGTCAACTCAGCCATCGCTACCTGGCTAACGTCTATAGTGTGTAGAGATGTGGCCATAGTCTGCGTTTGTCACGCTGGTCAGACGATCATAATGGGAATAACACTTTGCCATGTAACATGGCAAAATGTCATGCCAGAAGCGGAGGCATCTCCTGCGGTACAAAGGGTGGGGCGGCGGAAGTGTCTCCGGTTTATCGCCCCATTAATAATATCATTAGTGTGACTTTCGGGCGCGAGCCAAACTTGGGTGATTTCTTCGGGAGCCCGGCTCATATTTATGCCGGCCCCCTCGTACGAAACTATGTAGACTATGTAATCTATGACTAAGTCCCCCGTCCCACGTAAATGCCTGATTCCCCAGGCCATCATGGCCAGGGAATCACATTAGAATCATAGTAATATCACGTGAATTATTGTGGTAGCATATGGAGTACACAGGTGAGCTGACCATGGGGGGTTAGCCGAGCTGACCCGCAAATGCTCTAAGAACTATCTATCTACTTATATAGTGGCGTCGTGTCAAAGGGAATAGTTAGAATAGCAGACTCTCTAGCTATTCTCACTATTCCTGCTAATCCATCACGTGAGGTTCTCATAAGGAGGCGCCTCCATAAACGTCAGCACCCCCTCCGAGCGGTGCCCTTCCGCAGGACGGTACCTGCTAGGAAAAGGTACCTGCTAAAGGGTAGGTCCTTTTCCTAGCGGTGCCTACTATCTAGTCGGTACCTGCAATTCATGCGTTGCCTCCTAGTGTAGGTACCCACGTATTAACCAGTGCCCTCCTATAACCCTTACTACTCTGGTGCCCTCTAGCCGCATGCTATTTTACAATATAATTACATCAAAATCTATGCACAGTACTCCCTAGGTAGGCACAAAGGGCTAATCAGATGCAGGTTTAGATTGTGAAGTGTTTGGGTGTTGGGACGGTTTTGTATTATATTGGATTCTAATAAATTTATTAGTAGTAAATTCTCTCATATTCGCTACATATTATTTGAAAAACAACATTGAGGAGAAACATTTGCAACTGCTAAGAACCCCAACTGTGCTACTTGAAACTGGAATCAATCAGATCAAACCAGCTACTATATAAAACAGAATGGAGGGCGGCATCGTCTGTATTGCTCTCCTGGAGCATTTTGCGGAACACCATTTCGGGAATAGCCCCGTTAACGATTGACACGGAATACCATCTCGGGCGCTAGCTCACTGTCACAACTAATGTTAATTTATCACGGCTGGGGAGGATTCTAGTCCTTGTCACTATCCTTCTCCAGATTTTATGCTAGTATTCCTTCGCTCGCAGAGGCAGAAGAACAAAAGACGAACAGGTCTTCGAGGTAGGCTCGGGGTTCATTTCTCGGCCTGATCTGGCTCTAATTAAAGTAGACAGCCGGGTTAGTTATAGTAGCTGTGTGCTCTATTTGTTACGAATGATAGGTGGCGAAAGAATGGGGGCATATGCACTGAATTTCTCGTAATGAAGCAGCATGTGTCGCTAGGCTTTCAACTGCACGAATAATTATGAAGTCAATTCAAATCTGCTACTAGGTCTATCACACTGTCCACTAGGAATAAAACCGGGTAAATAGTTGTAAGAAAACAACGTCGTCGCTTCGCGCCTCACTACACCTTATGTCCAGAATATCCATTCTAAGTATCCATTCTAAGTAGGGGGTCTAGTCTTAAATCTTCTCGACTATCTCGCCCGAAGCTCCAGCCTGCTTTTCAGTCTGCTCTACGTTCTCATCGGAGGCACTGTTATCCTTGCGCAGCTCCGCACGTCGGAGATCATTCGCTTGCATATCGGCGATTCTAGACTTATCCGTCGCTCCGGCATTGTCGAATTTATAAAGAGGCTCGAGAACGGCGTCCTTGTTGAAGAAGACCCATCGCTGGATAAAGTATGGAAGAGCCTTGTTGATCTGGTAGCTCATGTGTGTGCGGGTAGGGACGGCAAAGATGTAGTCCAACTCTTCGAGGGTGCGCTGCTTGGTCTCGGGAACCCAGAGGAAAATCATGACCAAAGCAACAACGTTGGTTCCTGCGTAGAAGCAGAAGACACCCTTTTCAGGCGAGTTAGCGGAAAGTTGGGGCAATTAGAAGGGGATTCGGTGTAAACTTACGGTGGGAGACATGGCTATCAACATGAGTGGCAAGAAGATCGAAAGAATAGCAGCCCAGAAGAAGCAAGTTGCCACAGCCCAGCCCATTCCGACTTCACGGTGGGACAGTGGGAAGACTTCAGCCGAGTATGCGAATGGGACAGGTCCTTCACCTGGGGAATAGAACATGGCAAAGAGATAGATGAACATCGCCACTAGCGCCAGGTGGATCTTGTAGTGTATATCAATCAGTGCGCAGAGTCCGGCAGCCAATAGAGTCCACGCCATGTTGGGGAACGTGAAGAGAAGCAGTGCGCGACGTCCAAACGTATCGATAGTCCAGAGCGCAGGGAACGCAAAGAGGAAGTTGATAAGACCGAAGCCCCACGAAGCCCACAGTGCTTGGTAGGGGCCAAACCCAGACGACACGAAGATTGTAGACGAGTAGAATGCGATGATGTTGATACCGCACATTTGCTGGGCAATCATGACAGTGAAAGAGGCAAGAGTCGCGCGGCGAACACGAGGGATCGTGAAGAGCTCGATGAAGCGAGTTACATAGTTGCTCTTCCCGATGATGGACGACTCAACCTCGAGTTGTTTGTGGATGTAGTAAAGATCGCGAGCTGCCTGTAGCGGGCTGTTGCGAAGTCGCAATAGAGACCTCATTGCCTGGGGGTATCTATTCTTCTCTGGAGTGTCAAAGTTAGCATAAATTACAATATTAAGAACAGCTCAGAGTACGCACTCATGCACCAACGTGGTGACTCAGGGCAGAAGTAAACGCCAATGAGTAGAGGGATGGCGGGAATCATGGCCGACCCGAGTTGGAGTCTCCAGGCAATATCTCCAACATGAGCCACAGCAAGATTGGCAGAGTATCCCAGGAAGATTCCAAAGGCTGTCCACAGCTGCCAACTCATGACCAGGGCACCACGAATACTGGCAGGTGCGTTTTCGGCAGCAAAGATAGGGATAGTTGAGCCCTTGGCACCCATGCCAAATCCGAGAAGAATACGGCAGGCGAAGAGCTCTTGCCAAGTCTGTGTGAATGCAGAGCCAATAACCGGGAGGAAGCAGAAGATGGCGGAAAAGAAGATCGTGCCGCGACGACCAAAGTAATAGTTCAAAGGGTCGGAAATCCAGCATCCAAAGAGAGACGAGCCGAGATATGTGGCTGAGTTTACGAGACCGACGAGAAGCTGGTCGCGGTTGCTCTCAGTTCCGATGTTAAAGTATTTGGGGAAGGACAAATTGGCTCCATTGGAACCAGTCTGATCCCAACCTTGCACAGCTGCGCCTACGGAACAGAGAAGGATGGTCCAGTAAAGCGTCATTGGGTGGCGCCATTTGTGGAGGATCTCATTTCGGAGATCCTCAATCTCTGCGTCGGTCAAGGCATGTTCGCCTATAATATCCTCATAATTGAGAGGATCTTGAGCGACAAGGGCACCCTTTTTGAGGATATCGACATGCTCTGTGAGTTGTTTTTCCTCTGCAAACTTCTCTACTTCCAAGAGGAGCGCGTCGCGAGGAATTCCGGCAAGTGGATTCTCGATTCTTGTTTCTGTCAACACAAGCCTTTTAGCGGGTGCTTGTGGAAGCTTACCTCCCCGAAATGTTCGAGTTTAGGTTAACGCGCTCTGGGTTGTATCCAGCCTCATTGCTAAGTGATAATTAGCTTTAGAATAACTATGCGAAAAAACTAGAAAGTTCTTACTTCTCGGTAGCCTCGACGGGAGGTGCAACAGCCTTTGGTTCGGCCATGATTGCGCTGGGCGGGAAATGTGAAAGGTGAACTCAAAAGAACAGTCGCATCCTGGGGGGGAAACAGGCCCATATAAACGGGGACTCCACCCCCAGTTTGTTTAGTCGTTACCCCTCTCCCAGAACCCCAGTTCCCCATACCCCAATCTCACCACCTGCTAGTATTAAGAATGGAGAGGATTAGCGCTGACACGAGTGATTGTTGACATATTGTGGAGAATATCCCCACATTTTGTTGCTGTTGCTGGTTGTTGCTGCTGTCGTGACCTGGAGGGTATGTGCGCTAGCGGAATCCTTTGTGCCGTCCATCCCTGGTACAACACCGTCATTGCTTACCTGTGGCCGTGTTCGTGCAAGGTAAATCAAGTAAACGGATTCGGAGGCGTGTCTTGGCTGCTGGCCGGTAATTAACACCTGTAGGTGATCCGGCGAGTAGCCAGCACGGAGTACTAACGTAGTAACACAGGTAACAATGTCTTACAAGCTTTCTCGAGGACTCGGCAATCCCGATGTTCTTGAGAAGCTCGCGTGGGAGCTATACAGCCTCTCCATTCCGAAGTACCGAGGAAGCCACACCCGCAGCCTGCCGCAACGAATAAAAGCCACCGGACAGCGGCACCCCTGTGGTGGCGGTCTGAGCCCTTGCCTCGTACCGTTAGATGGCCGATCCATGTGGGACACATAGGCGAATAGTGACACAGCGAATCCTACAACACCGCAGATTATAATCTGACCATGGGTAGAACCATGGAACGATGGTGTGCGTAAATTACCTCTTGGGATTGTCGATGATTGTCCTGCAGACGCGCGTATCATCTCTCCGAATGGTTCACCTCATATGTATTAGCAGGAGAATCTGCTCCATAGCACTAAAACCACGCGAAGAACACGCATAGGCTACTGAGCTGACACAATAATTCTTGTCATATGTGTCACATGTAGTACCTAAACCTTGTTGGCAGCTAGCAGCCAACAACGGAACAACGTCGGCGCCTCTCGCACACACTCTGGTTGCATCTCATCTCCTCTATGGGCGATGATTGCCTGTCTGTGGCGTTCAGGCTGGCAAGTACCGGAGCAGCATACTAGATACGCTTTTATAAGCTTACATGTGGGGCGCGTCATTTTAATATAAGAGGACGGTGTAGTAGAGTAGCATTGGGATGCGCTACTGATATAAAGACGACACATAGTGTAGTGTAAGTTATTATACAGAGTATTTATTAACCTTAATCGCGCATATAGAAAGTTCTAGCTGAGAAGCTAAATAGGCGGCGGGAGTGAGTAGTTGCAGGAAACAGATAGTGTTTTAATACGATTGACTATACAATACCTACATGAACGAGTGATCCAGCACAACCACCAATATTACTAATAATGACCGTCCAAGACCGTAGACTAACATGCGGGATTAACTAACAAACAACCCTCAGACCTCTCCTTCACGCCTCTCTCCTCTCCCGCCCACTAATCAAGTAAACAGCGGCCCTCATCTCCAACAGCGGATCCCCACTAGCCTCCACTCCCTCAATCCTCGGAATCGGATCAAAAATCGTGCTCTTCTGCTCCTTCCCCCCCTCCTCCTCATCAAGCAGCGCATCGAGCTTAATCTGGCCCAGCTCCACAACCTCCCTATCCTCAGGCCACAGGGCCGTCGCGTCATCAATTGCGTCGCCTGAGGCGGCGACCTGCGCGACGAGGGAGAAGACGAGTGGACCGGCGCTGATGCGGGATTCGAGCTCGGTGCGGAGGAAGTTATCTGGCTTCCCCTCTAATTCCTCTGCTGATAACGTTGTGGGGGAGGACTTGGGGATGATGCGGTAGCGGATTGCTGTCTTCTTCCCATCCGCAGCGACGAGGTAGAAGGCATTGACGCCGTAAAACGTATCTGTCGCATAACTCCCCGTCACAGGAGGCGGATGCGTAACATGATAATGCGCTGCTGGGTGCGCGCCTAGGAACTTCTCGACGGGGTTGGGCGATTCGGTGGAAGAGGCGGAGTCACCGATTGCTTTTAGCAGCTCGAGGAACTCGGCGCCGGTGCGGGTGGGGAATGTGGGCGTGGAGTGACTGATTATATCTGTGTGCACGCGACGCCCACCGCGCGGAGGGAGCTGGAATCGGACCGCGAAGCCGTGCGGGATTGATGGGGCGGCTGTGTCGGGGATGGCGGGGAGGCCGGTGGAGGTTGAGAAGCGGGCGAGGAGGGGGG
>JPJU01001129.1:0-28592 GCA_000750735.1 Pseudogymnoascus sp. VKM F-4246
ATCCCTCGCCGCCACAGCACCAGCCGCCCCAGCTGCGATTATGTGCAGCTGGAAGCGGCGGTGGGCGAGTCTGGCCTCTCGCTCCCGCGCTCCACCCACTACAGTCACTGCCGTCGCTGCGGCGTCCAGCCGATCTCTGAGCCTGTCGTTTGCCGCCCCAGCCGCCCCAGCTGCGATTATGTGCAGCTGGAAGCGGCGGTGGGCGACTCTGGCGTCTCGAGCATGCGCCTCGCGTGCCACAGCCACTGCCGACTCAGATGCGTCGAGTCGGTTTCTGAGCCGGTCGTATGCTGCGCCCGCTGCCCCGGATGCGATGAAGTGCATCTGGATATGGCGACGGGCGAGCTCGACTTCGCACTCCGAGTCCTCTGCCGCGCGGGTGATAACCTGGTTCTCCATCTCCATGACCTGGATGACCCCCTCGAGGTTTCTCCTGTCTTGGTCGATGGCGGACACCTTCTCCTGCAACAGGCGGCGATGAGTGGCCATGAATCCCACCTTCGCCGTCAGCATCTCCAGGTGCCCTTCCATCTCGCTGGAGCGCGTTGCAAGAGAAACATTCTCTTGGTTCATCTCCTCGACTTTTCTCTCGAGTGCGGCCGTGCACTCGAGATGTCGGGAGATGGTAGCCTCATGGGCCGCGCATTTCTCGGTCGCTGACTTGACGTCGGCGCGCAGCTTCTTCTCCTGCCCGTCCCAGGCCGAGGACTTCTCCCGGAGACCTTTCTCTCCCGCAGAGACTCTCTCCTGGGCTTTTCTGATGGCAGTGCCCAGTCCAGCCCTCTCCACTCCCCACGATCTGACCTTCTGCTTCAGCTCATCCTCGGCTGAGTCCGCTCGGTCCATCTCCCCCTCCAGCGCCGCCTCAACCTCTCTCCTCTCCTCCCCCCAGATCCATGATTGATCTTGGAGGTTGCTCTCTGCCTCATGGGCCCTCTTCTTCTGAGCGGCCACCGCCGCCCGCAGGTCTCCTTCCTTCTGCCCCCACTCCTCGGCCTTCTCCCGGAGGTTTGCTTTCGTTATAGCAGCGTCACTGTTGGCTACCCAGGCCTCTTCCTTTAGGCGCTTTATTTTGTCCAGTTTCTCTTGCAGCGACACCTCGAGGCTTTCAGCCTCTTCTCGGAGACGGTTGACCGTCTCGACCCGGAACCCCCCCAATCTCAACCCGAATAACCTGTCGATTATATCCTGCTGCTCCAGTTGCCGGCGAAGGCTGGAGGGGTCACTGAGCATTCGCAGTTGTTGCTCCGACTGCTCCATGGCAGCCCGAAGGCTTTCGCCATCCTTTTTGATGGCCGCCAAGTCATTCTTCAACTGCTCCACTGTGCGCCCGGCATCATTGAAGGCGACCCTAGCGGCATCCTGTCGCTGGGTGATAGCGACATGCAGTTCAGCATTCCCCTGTTCGAGGCGCAGGAGAGGTTCATGATTACGCCCGAAGGCGTCCAGGTCGAGATCCAGGTCGAGAGACATGACGACGTGATATTTCACGGGAAGTTATCCACATTCACAAAGTAACAGTTCAAACTTTCAAACGAATGTAATATAACTAAATTAGCTACAGAGTTAATGGGATAGGTGATGAAGGTGAGTTGGGATAGATGCTGTGTGGGATGTCGGTGCACGGGCCACCATTCATGCTCTTTTCCAGATGTGATAAACCAGTCTGATTAGAATCACATCCAGTAGCAAATTCAAGGTCGATCTTACATACCACGTTTCACTGTGAATTGCAATCAAGATGTCTACCTCTTCAGATGATGAGAATACGATTGTGGTGACTACAACGAAGCGCGATAATAACCACATTTCTCCAAGGGCGAACAAGGCAAAAAGGCAGAGGCAGGGCGAGGAATCAGAGAGCGAAGATTTTATCGATGAGGAGTATGCTGCAACACTTGATATTGGGGGAATTTACAGTCCAATTGTGACTCGGGGGAGATTAGGGGGAGGACAGCGAAGGATCGTGATGGACGACGACGACGACGACGACATCGGGGACGCGGTGGCAGAGGAACCGGGAAACAACCACCACCGCGTTCCCGGTGTCGCCGAGCAGGAATTCAAAAAATTTGCGGCTCCGAAGGAGATTGTTCCTGTGAATGGGACAGACCAAGTCTCCATCATTGGAGACATGCTGCTCGGGGAGGCGATGAAGGGGAGGACTGAGCTTGCGGAGGCAGTCGTCAAGCTTCGTGACCTCCCTCATACTGCTTGGATGGATCGCCGAATAAAAAATTTCCCTGCCGCGGTTATCAACTCTCTCGTCGGCATGCTCTGCACAATTTCGTCTAGGTTGATATGCCACTTGGCTCTTGGGGACGTTCCCCGTGCAAGGCTCGTGGAGCGGAAGATTTGCAATGAATTGCACCGGATGAAGGCGAAAGGGGATGCACAGCCCGGAATATATGCAAATTTCATTGTTGACGGGAATGGTTGGGGACCATCGCCAAATGACTGGAAGGTGGTGCTCGGAGTCATCAAGGAATATATGCGCAATGATGGGCCGCAGAGCCACGCATATGCCGAGCGCATCGACACCATCTACGGAGACGCTGAAGACAATGTCCCCTTTTCCAATGCGAGGAAATACCTCTCGACAATGACAAGTACTTGTCTTTATAGAATTGCTGTGTTGGGAGGGGAGGTATTTACAGAGCTATTTTGGCCTTGCGAGTACTTGATTCTCATAAGTCTATGCGGTAGCAAAATGGCTTCACATAGACTTTGTAAGTACTGTCGAAGCCATTTTTATAGCAGCGAGTACTATACACACAAAAATGGCTCCGCCAGAACTCACAAAGTCCCAATGAAGCCATTTTTGTGTGCGCATCTACATTATAGACTATAACCATCACAGAATACGTATGAGTATTTATAGTAGATATATAATAAATAGACCATTGTAGCATCTCCCAGTTCAAACGGTACATGATAAAAAAAATGTTTGACGTGTACAGGGGCGATTCTTTGTGGGGTACCCTGCCATACAAGATTGGCGTTGCGGGGACTTTCTAGAATTGGCGGGGCTGTACCACCAACGCCAATTTTGTATGCAGGACTACTTCGATCGTCACGACAGCGTTCTGCTGTACGCAGGTGTGGGGAGGCATTGGAATGGACGCCAGTATGTAGTTAATATAATTATTGTGTCCCTTGTCCGTATACCTTTGCCGTTCGTGGTTAACGGGAGAAGTAGATTTGTATAGAAAATTGGCGCTGTTGGTACTTGCGGGTGGCATCAAAGCAGGCGTCCGGGAGGTTCTGGATTGCTGCATGTTTCGCTGCGTAGAAATCGATTTATCATATTGTATACGGAAATATTAACAATCTAGAATGTGAGAAAGACTTGTCATTGTTATAGCGATGAGTTTATTCGAGTTGCTTCTGCGTTTTTACCCCTATTTCGACGACCGCTTTGATGACCCCTATTTTGATAATTCGCATGTAGTCTGCGGCGTTAACCATATAATAACTCATTATTATGGATTACTATTTAGTTTCGTCCCTTATTTTCCAACTGGAGAAAGGGGTTCAGGGCACAGAAACGCCAAAATTATCATATTATACGCTGTGTGCACCAGCCGACTTGATCGCAGGAACGGATATCCACGTAACAGCTTGGGAAACGTTGGTACAAAGCGCTCTTCATCGGGCTAGATATCTACAGAAGCAATCAAAAAATGCCGAGTGCATAAAGGATCATCCGCTTCTACCCCTGGTTGGGTAGAGTTGAGGATTCTCGCCGTGCCAAACCGTGTGATGTATGGGCGGCGTTCTCACAAAATCAAAGTGATAATTTCAAGCGGTACGCCAGCAAGAGAGGGCGAAAATATAACAACAACACAAACGGAAATCCCCGGCTTCACCTGGATAGGGGCAGAAACGGATGACTATCACAGATATCCGGCCTGTAGGCCGCGGAGGATATCAGTGGCACAAGTTTGCTTCGGCAGGGATTGTAGAGTTGTGCATGGTATCCCAGCAATATGACGCTCACCCACACGAAACAATCGCCCTTCCCTGTGATAACATGGGATGGTCGAGAAAATCGGTTAATTATATCTACGAAGCGCTGAAATAAAATAATTTGTCGTCTTTTCGTGCTGTGTGAAGTGTTTGAAAAAAGAAAAGTCTAATTCGTAGTTGTGCAAAAGTGATAACTTTGTCCGTAGACCAACCACAGACAACCGCCCACCGCCATCCCTTATCACACTCGACGGCTGAAAACTCCTGGAGACGGGGAAAACTACGGCGCTTACTCGTGATATAAATTAATTACAATGCATTCAATTTATCTATAATGCGTAATTCAAAGTGATAAACATGCCGACGATGATTTACGTCGGGGGGAACTGGCTGCAGCCAGGCGAAGAGATTCGACCAACAGATATCCCGGCGTCTGCATTTGAATCCATGGCCACGTACGTCGTAAGTTGTTAGATTACTTCTATTCAATGTCTATACTAACAATCAAAGAATGCCCCGCCCTACCAATCGATGAAAATACATATCGATGCGAATGAAACACCAGTGCTTCTTCATAGAGGAACTTGCGGCGAGAAGATCCAGCCAAGAAGCGAAGCAACGTTTACAACTACGCTCCCCCCGGCAAGTTTGAAGTTGGCCAAGGCTGGAGAGCGGTGAGTGCGACAGAGCACCGACGAGAAAAGAAGAACGGCGAGAAAAGGGGAACGGCGACAAGAAAAGGGGAACAACGAGAAAGCGACGATAACGTAATTCTATGGAAAATCCCATGCTTCCCCCGGCACGAGGAACCCTCTACAGTCTGTGCAGTATCGCAGCCCAGCTCGCAGCTGTAGTACGATTCTTGGGGAACTTCCTCGCCCGTGACATCGCCGAAACCCGCCGACGATGGGGATGGACACCATTTAATATACTTGTGCAATGTGGAATAAAAATGATTGATTTATTGTATACTCGAGTGATGGTTCAAAGTGATAAATTTGCCCCATCTCGCCAGCGTCGATCCCCCCGAAGTCAAAAATGCACATGACATGTTAGAAACAATCACACTGAGAAAGTAAGGATTGTGGGCGATTAATAAGTATTTGAAGCCCATACACATCCACTACATTTCTGGGTACCAGCAATTCAAAGCTGTATCGTTTCAATACGGGGTGCCCGCAGTTGTCAAATACACTAAGGGATCATCCGTTTCTGTCCCTGGCCGGGTGGGACCGAGGATTCCGTTCGACGGATGCTGCCACTGTCGCTGTCGCTGTCGCCCGTCCCTTCTTGTCACCGAATGGTGTGCTCTGTTGCATCGGTATGGGCCACGCACAAACGAATTCATGTGCCCATTGAATGATCTGGCTCGTGACTACAGCCAATCCGTCCTTAAGGTAGTCTTTGCTAAATCTTTCGTGATGTATGCTACTTATTTCCAAGTATGCATCACGCCCATCTAAATGCACGGGAAAGGGGGATGATTGCATGGAGGGACAGAGGAATGGGATAAACTTTTGAAGGCAGTATTTATGAAGACCATGTCAAAGTGATAAATCTCACATTAAATTGCCACTATATACTCCATCCAACCGCCCATCACTCCAACACAATTACCCTCCTCGACACCAGCGGGCTCGTCTCGTTGATCCTCTCATGGTCATGCGCATCCAGACACGCCCTCCGCGAATTCAGCACCGCAATGCGCGCACGCGGGATCATCTCCGCCGCGTACCTATCAATCGGCGGGGTGTCGCCGTCGGAAGAGAGCTCTCTGACGAGCGACGCAACATCCGCGATGCCGTGGTTGGCAGCTTCGCCGCGGTCTGTAATAAGTTAGCAACGTATCATCAACGTAAAAGGGGACATACACATAGTCATCGCATGCGCCGCATCACCAATCATCGTGACCCTCCCATCCCTACTATCAAACCCCTCCGCAGCCGGCACCCAATCCTCCAGCGCCAAACTCTTCACCTCAGTCCCCTCCGGGATATCCGCCACGATGCTCCTAAACGGCTCCACCCACCCCTTCGTAACCTCCTTCATCCACGCCACCCTGTCCTCTTGAGCAGGCGTATCAACCGGCTCCTCGCGCCCCAGGAAGCCCTTCCGGAACGGCCACGACACCAGGATCTGGCACACGCGGTCTTCGGCGGGGTCCGTGGGGACAGACAAGAAGGAGAACCAGAAGAAGGCGTCCGTGGCTGGGTCGCTGGCTTGGAAGAAGAAGGGGTCGATGTCGCGGATTATCGCGCAGCGGGCTGAGGAGTAGGGAACGCTGGTTCCGAGGAGGCGGACGGGGAGAACGTTGTTTGCGGGGGAGGGGGCGAGGAGGGTGCGCACACGTGAGCGCGAGCCGTCGGCGCCGATGAGGTGGGTGCCGGTTGCGGTGGTGCCGTCGGTGAAGGAGGCGGTCACGGCGCCGGGGGTGGTGGTGTCAATATCAGCGATGGTTTTTGACCACTGATGGGGTTAGCACAGCTATGCATGAGAATTTTGAAGACGCACCTGAATATCTAATCCATCCATGAGCAGCCGACGAAGGCGCTCACGAGACACGCGGATGCGCGTATTAGGGGGCACGCGGTAGCGCTCGGAGCCATCTTGGAGATCAAAGAGGAGGAAGTTTCCGGTGAGGCCCTCGGCGACGGCGGCAGTGTCGACAAACGTTTCGGGGAGGCGGGCGAGGAGGTCGGCAGGCAAGAGGGCCTCGAAATCGGGGAGGGCCCAGTGGATGGTTAGGCCCCAGCCGGCGCCGCGGTGAGTGGGGTTGGGGTCACGCTCAAAGATGCTGAATGGGAGTGGTGCGGCTGAGTCGGCGTGACGCTTACGGAGGGCTTGGGCGAGGACGAGTCCCGTGATGCCGGCGCCGATGATGAGGGTGTGTGGTGCAGGGGCGGTCATTGCGCAGGATATCTGGGACGTTTGCTTAACCGTGCGTTGAAGGTGTTGGAGATGTGTTCTGCATGATCTTCACCACAGGACTGGAATATTGTACCTGGCGGTATAGCGGGGTGAGTACCGCCGGAACCTTCCACACTCCTTCCTCATCCACCATGACATCAAATATGGTAATCTGATCAAACCCACTCCCAGTCCAATAGTGCAGCATCTTGCGCAACGCTTACTGTATATGCTACCTTGGCTAAAAATATAGCCATCCCCCATCAAGCATTTGCACCCGTAGCACTACCAACCCTACTCTACACCCCCTGTCAAACCCCCCACCCGACCCCCATCCCAACCAATCCGAGCCAATCCGAACCACGATTAACCCTGTCTGCCGATCCCGCTGAACCCTGTCTATAATAAGTCTGGATCGTGCTCCCACGGCGGGTTCCGGGCAACCCAAATCCCGCGCCCCAGTCGACGTCAGCACTTTCACAGAAAAGCTACTGCACGGGCCGCAAACCACTCCCAGCGCCCTTGCCCGAACAGCGCTAGAATATACCCGAGATAAGGATGTGTCGCGCCCGCGCGCCAATCGGATTAGTGGCCTGCATGCGGACTAGGGTAGGGGTCGTAGGGATGGCAGGGATAGTGCCTGGTTGAGAATCCCATGAACGATAACTCTGAAAAGTACGGAGGCCTGCCGAGAGCAGATCTTTCACAAGGTGTGAAGGAAATCTGGTACGACTGTGACTGTGCGATCATTAATGCAGTGACTGTTCGATATTAATGTATGTAAGTACTTGTACAGATATTTCTATGTCCACCTCTCCTCTCGGCGAAATTCTCCATTACCCTGTCCCTCCGCCTCCTCCACCTTGACATCCACGGTTACTGTCGCCGTGATACCGCCGCCATTCTTCCCCTTCCCCACTCCTCGTTGAGTACTGACATTGCTCTCCGCTCCTAGAATCTCCTTTTGGCTGCTCGTATCGCTGTTGTTGTCGCGGTCGCGCCAGCGTTCGGCGCTTTGGCGGTCTCGAGCAGACTTGAGGACCTGCATCGCATTGGCGCTGCCATTGGTTCGTTCTCTGCTTTGGCCTTTGGTGTAGTAGGATGTCTTTTCTTTGAAGTAGGTGAAGAGTGGTGCGAGGGTGGGAATGCATGTGAGTGAGATCTGGGGGGTTAGCCAGAATATTAAGTAGAAAGGGAAGGAATACTCACCCCCACGTTCATCTCAATCGTTCCCCATAGGACGAGCATAGTAGAATTGCCCGTCTTTGCAATCGTAATAATCTGGACCATGCGCATGATGGAGCAGATGGTTGTGAACAGACCGAGCAGGAAGACGGTCATCAGGGCTATCTTGCGTCGAATGTTGATCTGCAGCGAATAGAGGAGGGGAATCGGCAGGACGAAGATTATGCAGTCGAAGATGATGGTGATGGCGGCGAGGACGTAGAAAGTGACGTCGTTGGCAAGGCAAGAGCCGGGCGTCTTGGGGAGCCATGATCTCTTAACTGGCTTGCATTGGAAGATGAGAACGAGTGTCCCTCCGAGATGTCCAAGAACGCAGGTGATGAGGACGACCCAGACGAATTGCCTGTAGGTCTTGTTCGACTTGTTGAGGATTCGCAGGTAGGAAAGGCAGAGGGCGACCTTGAAGCCGGTGATGCCAGCCATGTAAAAGGGTCTCCCCGCAAAGTTGATCTGCCATTGTCAGCTGCGAAAGTCGAAATCGACAGCGAACTCACAATTGAGTACTGGTTGAGGTTTACCGCCGGCCTGTCCTTGATGTCGAGCCCGAGGCCCCATCTTGATTCTACTCCTGTTAGAAAATACACCTCGAAACTGTCTGGAGAACTCACGGCCAATGCAAAGACCACTGTATATAACGCTGCAAACCTATCATATTCAAATCAGCGTTGCGCCAAAGTCAGCCCCCGCTCGGAGCGCCTTACTGCTGAAAACAGGATAACCCAATCGTCCTTTCCAATGGCTTTGACCATTACAATTCGTACATATCCACGTAGTGCAACCACAAAAACCATCAACGCCGTCAGTCCCAGTACCACGCCCAAGATGGACGGATACTGCGACTTGGCCAGCACCTCGGGGCTGGCATTGTGCACCCACTGCATCGTTGCGCGGGAAATCGACAAAGCTAGGAGACGGGATGAAGATGATAAAAAGTCCAAGTCGCTGAGATCTTGACGGCGACGACGCCAAGATAAGGCAGACTGGTAACCCCCCGATTCCACATTTCACCGTATAGTGACCTGTCACCGAGTTGGTTACAATGGATGCAGGCCCCCACCAATCCGCGGGCACGCAAGGGAAAACCCATGTGTAACCCAGTATTTCAGCATCAACCCCCCAGTGATACGTGGTGATCAGCGTCGGCACATCCTTCTCACGAACTAGCAGCCCTGGGGGGATGTCTCAGTTTCGGGGAACGTCTTGCCGGGCGAACACAGCCAAATCCCACCGAACGCGCTTCTCGCGAATGAAGCCACAATACACCTCGTACACACATAAATTGGTGGCGCTCGAATCCACCGTCGCTCTACATATTTGGGATAATTGGTCCTGCATGGTCGGAGCTCCGATTTTTTCTCGGGGCATGTTTGCCAGACAGGGGAGGCACCTTGGAATTGCCGGTGCTATCCTGGTAGGGATCGCCGCGACATCGTTGCGGATGCAAAACCTTTCGCTCCGTCGTTCCTTTTGTTCCTTGATCGCCCCCTTCCAAATCACAGGGATGACGCTTCCATCATGAAAATCATGGGGATCAGAGGAGCCCGGGCAGCGCGTGGTAACGTATCAGCGGGGGAAGTGACTAAAGAGGGTAGGGTCAAGTACTCAGTGTCTCCGGATGTCTCAACAGAAATACTGTATTTATCCACGCACATGGTTTGGGGTGGATCCGCTGAAGATATCCTTCATTGGGAAGGTAGCCATGCATATATCACTCTGATCTATTGTTTTTTGCGGCGCACTTAGTTTATGTCACCCTGTCTTGCCAGCTTCGCACGTGTTTAGCCCCCCCTTCCCCAGGGTTGTGACATCTTTGCTGCATCGCGCCGCAATTTATTCACGTCTTCGTAAACATCGTTTTTCAGTGCTGCTGCAGTTGCGTTGTTGCGCCCTTACACTCTTTTTCAATCACTTCGCGATGGAGTCTACGATGGATGAGAAGAAGGCTCCCCCGCCTTATACCTCAGCCTCCGATGAACATTCAGTCCATTCGCCGGTGGCGGAGAGCGTCGAGAGCAAAGATCTCGACAAGGCGTATCTCTACCTGAACCACCAGGGCCAGGTCGATGAGACAGTTGACCTGAAGGCTCTGCGCCGAAAGATCGACTGGTGGATTGTCCCAATCATGTTTGCGTGCTACACGCTGCAGTTTATTGACAAAGTCGTCATCAACGTAAGTGTTTGTATCAAGGTCTCAGACACATTGCTGATCATTACGATAGTATGCCGCTGTCATGGGAATTACCAAGGACCTCGGTCTGGTTGGGAACAACTTCTCAAACGTCGCCTCTGCCTTCTTCATTGCCTACCTCGTCGCCGAAGTTCCCAATGGTTAGTTATGTCGTATATTGCGATAGTTCCTACTAACATCCCAGGCTACTTCCTCCAAAAGGTCCCCGTCGCCAAATGGCTCGCCGCCAATGTCTTCCTCTGGGGTGTCGCCACGGCCTGCACCGCCGCCGCCTTCAACTACCACTCCCTGCTCGTCGCGCGTATCTTCCTCGGCATCTTCGAAGCCTCAATCGCGCCCTGCCTAATGCTCATCAGCAGTCAGTGGTACACCAAGTCTGAGCAAGCACCCCGCTTCAGCATCTGGTACTGCGGTCTCGGTGTAGGCCAGATCATCGGCGGTATCGTCTCCTTTGGCTTCCAGCACGTGCAGCACTCGAGCCTCCACGGATGGCAATTGATGTTCATCGTCCTCGGTATCGTCACAAGCTTGGTTGGTGTCGCGACGTTCTTTATCCTGCCTGATACGCCAATGCAGGCCAAGTTTCTTACTGAGGCTGAGAAGACTGCTCTCCTGAAGCACGTCTCCGTCAACCAGACCGGTATCGAGAACCACCACTTCAAGCTGACCCACATTCTCGAGGTCGTCATGGACATCCAGATCTGGCTGATGGTTATCTTGACAGTTTTGGTAGGATCCCCCACCCCCTTCGTCTATTCGCATGCTAACCCTCCAGATCTCCGTCTCCAGTGGCGTCATCACCTCATACTCTGCAACCCTCATCTCCAACTTCGGCTTCACCAAGCCCGAGGCCGCCCTCCTCAACATGCCCGGCGGTATCGTTTCCATCGTCTCGACCCTCGTCGTCGGGTTCGGCGTCCGCCACGCCTCCAACCGCTGGGCCTGGATTGTTGCCTGCTGCATCCCCGGTATCCTCGGCGGCGGTCTCATGTCCTTCGCCCCCAAGACCAACCGCGCCGCCCTCCTCGCCGGTATCTACCTCGTCAACGCCATCGTCGCGACCCTCGTCGTCATCTACCAGTGGACCGTCGCCAACTGCGCTGGTCACACCAAGCGCGTAGTTGCCAGCGCACTCATCGCCGGCAGCTTCTCCATTGGTAACATCATTGGCCCACAGACATTCCAGGCCAAGGACGGACCAGAGTTCCGCCCAGCGAAGATTATCGTGCTGGCAACTCAGGCCGCCGGTGCGGCCGTTGCGGTTGTACTGTTTGGATACTACGTGTGGGCCAACAAGAGGAAGGATAGGAAGGAGGCTGCCGCCGGCTTGCCAGAGGGCAGGGATACCGAGGCGGATGTATGGAATAACAAGACGGATAAGGAGAATAAGACGTTTAGGTATGTGTACTAATCTAATGTGGAGGAGCGTATATACTTCTGTGTTGGTTTCGGCGGAGGGAACACGTTGGGCCCGTTGGAGTGTATTTACCTGCCATCTTATATAAATATACTGCCTTTTTAATATAGTTTTATCTAAAGCTCTTTGCCTCTTTGAATGGTGCCTTGACAATCCACATGCAATAAATTATTGCCCCCATTATCTTCTCCCGTGCATGAGAGGTGCGTCAAGTTGCAGCCCCTGTCGAACTCCAAAATTGAACCCCTGTCCGCCTGGGAAAAGACCGGGGTGAAGACAAGGAAAAAGAAACGGTGGGATGGAAGCGAGCTGAAAAACAATGGAATATGAAATTGAGAATACAAAACCCGGTTATATTTCTTTTCCGAGAGCGCCACCATATTGCGTCCTGCTTCACGTATCAGGGGGTTGCCCTGAATGTGGAGGTCTAGAACACAATGCCTCCACCAAGTGAGTACCCAGTTTGACTGGTTGCCGGAGCGTGTCGTTAATGACCGAGGTCAACGTCGTCCCGTTTGTGGGGACGATTGTCTATGACTGACTCTGCATGATCTGGAGATCATATATGCTTAATTAGGCCCGTAGATTGTCGTGCAGGGCGTTGGCAATTTCTCGTTTATCACATGTTAGGAGGGGCAATATAAACAGTTTTCAATGACATTAGACGTCTATCCTATTTAAACTATCGTTTCATATAATAAACGTCCACAGAATGGAGACACAAGTTATAAATTTGAATGCTCATTCTATATTCATTTTACGCCTGTTTTGCATATGTTTTGTTTAATAAATGCTGCACATAACCACAGTTCAAAGCATCACGCATACATAAATGATAACCGCTGTATGATCGGCGGTGGCATTCTCTAGACATTAGAAATCCAATCTTATCAAACCAGTGAAGGCATGCGAATCTTGACATTGATTCCGTAGTCAATTTAATTATATCCCAATCATTCCGAAGTGCACTCGTTACTCTCCATCAAGGACGAAGAAGGCGCTGATAAGACACCCCCTACGATTGAACCAGAGGAAGTCGAGGTATCCCCATTCGCGCCAATGCCCAATTTGTGGGATAACCTCCGATTTGGCTGACCGCATCGCTGTGGGAACATCTCCCCGAGACAGAGGTTCTGTCGTCGTTTTCCCTTCTCACCGTTTCTAGTCATCTCAGGTTGGCGATCCGATCCCCGTCATCCACGTCAACTACATGGTTGACGCCAACGGGAAACCCCCTACTGAATGCGACATAAAAGAGATCCTCTACGCCATGCGGGTGTACGGCAAGTTCGACAAGAACCACACGAAGCGTGAGTCGCGGGACCTAAGTCGCATCGTCGATAATCTCTTTGGTAGCAGCGATGCTAAGCGGAGATACATTAAAAACGACAGCCAGCGCTGCGCTCAGACACTTTATTCACGCCATTTCTTGCTGCCATCATTACACCTGTCACTGCGCCATTCTCATCATCACCAAGCCCACTGTCACCATTACCAAGCCTACTGTCACCATCACTAAGCCCACTGTCACCATCCACTCTTCGTTGCCGCTTCCTTTCCACTTTGCCGATGGGATGTGGGTGTTAATATCCCCCTGTCGGCAGAGATGCCGAGTGAAGTATGTGACTTTAGTGATCTTCTTCGCAGCAGTCAATACTGCCTCTTTGCTCGTCTCTTCGAATTGGAAGGCGGAGAAATTAAATATCGTATTCCCTTTAATTATGGTGAGGTCAGAGAGGCCAAAACCTCTCTGCGGACTGATAGCTGTGACGCCCTCTTCGATCACTTGGGTCCTTGCGGCATATATGGCAGTTCGATCCTCTCCCAAGGCCGCTTGCACCGTGGTAATCTTTGCTTCTAGCTCCGCGATACGACCAGCCATGAATGGCTCTTTGGTTAGATTATACAGATACGTCTCGTTTGTGAGCTCTATTCAAGCAGAGCAAGTTTTTTCGCCTCGTCTTTCACGAGTTTCTCCATGTTGATGTCTTTCTCCGTTCCCTTACAAGTGCTGAAAATGAATTTATATGAAAAACTATTGTCTCTGTTCATTCTCGCCTACACTTCCACCACTCGAAGTGAAGGCTAAATATACACATCAGTACGATAAAATATCAAATACACAGCGATTCATGTAAAAAGGTGGTTTATAGACGCCTATTTATGCCCGATGTTAAACAAATAATTTTAAAAACTAAACGCCCCCTTCAAAAGCTATCCGCTTTTCTTGAATTCAGCTCTATTATAGACACCGCTTCTAAACCAGGAGTACACTGAGATATAAAGTTAGCATCCCGTCACAAAAGAGACACACAGATGTAGACTTACGCGTTAACACACCCATCATTCTCGCAGTGGTTCATGATCTGCGCATATCTACCCCACACCACCTTTCCGCCCGTCGTGACCAATCCCAACTCGCTGACATTCACCTCGATAACCGTACCCTTCGTCAAGACACCGAGCTGGGTGTACATGGGGTTTTGCGGGTTCTTCTTGACGCTGATGATGGGCAGCTGGACAGTCACACCAAGCTCCGGGTGCTAAATCTTTGTCAGTAAAGAAAATAACTGGTAGGAATGTCTACTGACAGTAACGTTCGCCTTCTTGTATCTCAGACCCATGGGGCGGATAAACCTCTCGTACTTGACCGGGCGTCTGGTAAAGTCTGGACCGACGAATGTCGGCTTGGTGATCATACGCTTCCATCCTGGGATCGTTAGCAGATGCCTCTCTCGAAAAACGGATCCACGCACCCTTCTTCGCAGTCTTCTTTCCGGTCTTGACAACCTTGAACATCTCCTCCTCAGCGATACCCCTAACCTTTGGTAACGGCACATTGAACTTGGCCGCCTTCTCCTTCCGCTTGTTTTTAACTAGTACTTGTCAGCAAGCTCTTAAAACCCAGATTTACTCCACATACTCGAACTGCTCAGAGCCTTTGCGTTTGTAGGATTCGATCTGTCGAGAAGATATTGTGGGAGAGGCGTGGTGGAAGGCTCATTTGGTGCCGAAGACTTGACGTTGCGCTCCTCGTGAGCCTTGATCTGCTTCTTCATCTGGATCTTCTCATGATGCCTCTTCTTCTGGTATAACTTGGCGCGTAGACCAGTCAGGTTCTGCGCATCCTGCGACTGCTTCTTGCCCTCTCTGGCCGTTCTCTTGCGCGTCTTCTCCTCGTGATCGAGCTTGGGTGGTCCGTTAGTTCATGCGTACTCGTGGGGAGGGTCGAGGGGGCTGTCATACTCTTCTTCCGTGGAGTTTCCTCCAGCGGTCCATACTATTTTGGTTGTCAGAATCATTGCCTCCGGGGTGGGATGGGGCGTCCTTACTATTCATTTTGAGGCATTGTGAAGGGTCGCTATCGAGCGACTGCCGAAGTAGTTGGATGGGTGTCGGAGAAAGTTTGTCGACTGCCAGGATAGTTGTCCGGCTGTCTGGGTTGTTGGTGGACGGTCTGGGGTGGTTGGAGGTGGAGGTTATCCCACGAATTGCGCCAAGTGCGATAAAAATTCACAGCTTATCGGGGTCTTAGTCTAGCCGTATCGCGTTAGCGTTGATCAACACCGCAATGAAAATGGCGACGACAACAGAAGTGACAATAAACGGCAGGGTTATCTCTTTTATAAATAAGAGATTCGATCTACTATAAGTATCTAATGATTTCATATTTTCTGCCTGCTCTTTTTTTCATTTGTTTCAAAGTCAGCTATGGGAAGTGCGTTTAAAGTTTATATATCACGTGACATAATATCTTACTTTTTGGAGAAACTTCAATATTTATTGACAAGTCTCTAATTTTCGAGATACAATATATTTTTCTCGTAAAATTGCATATTTATTTTTGTTTGTATCTGCCTTGCAATTTCTAGCGTTGTGATAGCGAAATGTCCGAAGATGCGTCTGGAAGTTATTCCTTTGACAAGATTCTGAATTTCCGTGATGTGGGGAAGACGATCAACCAGTATTCTGGCAAGAGGTTCATCCAGTGTATCCCATGATATCAAAAATACATTGCTGATATTACTACTCCAGACTGGTAGCTGAGGGCCGTTTGTTTCGGTCCGCCAGACTAGGTATGCACACCTCCCCAACCCCTATTCAAGAGCTCACACATTGCCCCAGATGATGCATCCCTCTCTGACCGCGAAGCGCTTCGTTATGACGTTGGAATCAAGACGGTCATGGACCTGCGAACAAAGTACTGCTAGCTAGGTCCTTCTTCGGACCAGGAAGTTCTGACTCAATCAGGTCGGAGCATGTTAAGCAGGCCAAAAAGCGCGAGGGGGACCTCAAGATACCGGCATTGCTGAAATCTAACGACGCCTTGGCGGAACCGATGGAGATTCCTGGGCTGGAGTATCTCAATATCAATATCAACGGAAAGGGATTTGAACGGACGCTCTTGTGGAGGTTGTCCTTTTGGAATATTTTGTAGGTCAACATTCTGGCTCACCATCACTCGCTAACAACTCATTCAGCAAGGTCCTCTTCCTAATCCTCTTCGGCTACCGCATGGAAGCCATCAGCATCCTCGGCCGGGAAGTCATGAAACCCCGCGGCCTCATCGGTCTCGGATACGACACCATCGACTACTGCGGCGCCGAACTAGCCATAGTTCGTCCCCCTCCCCCATCTACATCACCCTGATCTAACATCCCAGGCCCTCCGCGAATTTGCGTCCTCCCCACGCTACCCCATCCTCGTGCACTGCACGCAAGGCAAAGACCGGACTGGCTTGATCATCTGCCTGCTCTTGCTGCTGCTCGACGTCCCCATCGACGCCGTGACATACGACTACACGCTTAGTGAAGCGGGATTGCTCCCGGAGAGGGAGGAGAGGATGGTGGAGATTAGGGAGATTGGGTTGACGGAGGAGTTTGCGAATGCGCCGAGGGGGTGGATCGGGAAGATGAAGGAGTATCTGGAGGAGAAGTATGGGGGGACGAGGGAGTATCTTGAGTCTATTGGGGTTGATGAGGGGTTGCAGGCGAGGATTGTTGAGGCGCTGTTGGGTTGATATGAATAGTTGACAGCACAACAAATGGAGTGCAGTCTCTCATCTCCAGTCCGCCATTTCCAGTCTCTCCTCCCTCCTCCCACTCGGTCTCTCACATCGAGTTCCACGTCTCCAGTCGCCCACATCTAGTTCCTTACCCTCAGTCACTCTCCTCCCACAACCAGGCGCTCATATCCAGCCACGTTCAATGTCTCGGACCCGAATTACGAAAAGGTGGATTTTACGTCCCCGAGCCACTGATATCTCCGTCTATTCTCCGAACGAAACAGCCATCGCCAAGCTCCCGAGCTCCCGAGCTCCGCAAGGTTGAACCGCCTCCAAATCCGCTGGAGTTCTCCAACCTGCTCATTCCCGCTATCTGTACTTACGTAGGATGAAACAATCATATACTTTGTAATATAAATCTCCACAGTCGATGTCGTCTAGACTAGACCCGCTTGCCTAGCGAATTTGCATGATGACAAAGCTCGCCCCACCAGAAATCGCACCGGATTTAAGAAACGCCCATCCGCTTGGTGAGTCCAGTCTCAAGTCCGAAGGAATTGGCGTGAGCCGTGTCCGTTTGAGCCAATCACAGCCCTCTCTATTCGACGCACTTGGCAAAAGACCCTCCAACCAAGCTTTGTCGGCGTTCCCACTCCCCGACCCCCCGACATGCCGACGTCCACCCACCCAAATTTTGGTGGGAAGTCTCTCTACGGTATCTACTTACTAACTCCCCCCGCCATTTGCAGGTTGGAGTAGGCCAAAGGCGGCAGGAGTTAGTCGTTCGGTACTTCGGCACAGGACGATGAAAAATGTTGGCCCCAAAGTTGAGGTGACGACGAGAAAGGAGAGCCAGTCGGGGAGAGACATGGACGCCACTATACTGCCACTACTGTGACTAACCTGCTGTCTCTCGCATGGCCAACGCGGAGGAGCACGCGGCTGCCTTCGTAAATGGTTGATCCTGGCCCATCATATAGGATAAATGGAGAGCTAGGAATTATGACTCGGCGGCCAGACTCCACGCGTGTACAACGAATGCCTGCTACAGTACAGGGACGACAGAAGGCTTGTCTGTCAGTCACGCACTAGTATATCTACCAGGGCCCAGAATATACTTAACCTAGTCGTTTGCCTCCACAAAGCCTGAGCAGCTAGGTCCTAGTCCCCAATCCCGTTCCCACTTAGCAATCGCGCCCTTATTTGATAGCCTTGCCCGTCCATATCCTCTTCCACTCTCCTCCCATATATATCATTACCATCGTCATTCATAGACTTGGGTTAAATTCCCTACATTAAGTTCTCACCGTGTGGCGCATCAGCGATGGTCTGACAGTCGATCCGTGCCGATCATCTTCAACAGCCACAGCACGGCCACAGCATGTCTGACCCCGCCGTGCCACGAGCGACCAACGCAGCGCTTGATCCCGTTGCGGTTGTGAACAACACGGGTCGTGATGAACCTGTTGCTGTTGGCGACGGGCAGGACAGAGTCGGCCGGGAGAGCGACGAGAAGACCGAGAGGGATGAGAGGGATACGGATTTTGAAAAGGCGGAAAGCCATGATAGTGATGTAGGATTTGAGAAGACCAAGAGTGCGCACGAGGCGAAACAAACTGGAGAACCGCTTGCCCCGTATGCCACCTCTGCTAGCGGAGCCTCTGCAGCAACTACGGTGCCAACGGTGGCGGAGAAGAAGCCATGGTACAAGACGCCCAATCCCATGAAATGGGGCCCCATCCCACCCATCCCTACGGAGAGACAGATGTCGAGGGAGGCAACTGCGGGGTGGTTCAGCTTATTGACCTTTCAATGGATGGCGCCAGTCATGACCGTGAGTGCTCTATCCGCATGCGCAATTTCAATTTCTAACGTATCCAGGCCGGCTACAAGCGCCCACTCGACCAGAACGACATCTGGCTCGTAAACCCCAAGCGCAAAGCAACACCAATGACTGAGCGCATGCAAGCCTCCTTCAAGCGTCGCGCAGAGAGAGGCGACAAATATCCTCTCCTCTGGGCCATGCACGAGACCTTCAAATGGGAGTTCTGGATCGGCGGTTTCTGTCAGTTCTTCGCCAATCTGTTCACCGTCTTTGCGCCATTCACTCTGCGCTTCTTGATCCAGTTTGCCACCGATGCGTACATTGCGCAGAAGACTGGCGCGCCGGCACCACATATTG
The DNA here is from genome assembly GCA_000750735.1 of Pseudogymnoascus sp. VKM F-4246. Taxonomy (NCBI): domain Eukaryota; kingdom Fungi; phylum Ascomycota; class Leotiomycetes; order Thelebolales; family Thelebolaceae; genus Pseudogymnoascus; species Pseudogymnoascus sp. VKM F-4246. The sequence continues at coordinate 18,914 of JPJU01001129.1, forward strand.
GAAAGGGGATTGGTCTGGTTATAGGCGTCACTGCTATGCAGGTCTGTCAGAGTTTGGGAATGAGCCATTTTATATACAGGGGCATGATGATTGGAGGGCAGTCGCGCGCGGTGATGATATCGTGTATTTTTGAGAAGGCGATGAAGATCTCAGGCCGTGCTAAGGCTGGTGGGCGTGCATTGGACGAGGATTCCGATGCTACCAAGCCTGCTCCTGGGAAGGACGGCAAAGACAAGAAAGGGGAGAAGGGCAAGGATGAACAGGCACCGGGGGTCTCAGGTGATGGTATGGGATGGGGTAGCGGCCGTATCGTCAACCTCATGGCCGTCGATACCTACCGCGTCGACCAGGCTTCAGCCATGTTCCACTTGATCTGGACAGCCCCGATAGCCTGCATCCTCACCCTGGTTCTCCTCGTCATCAACTTGCGCGAGAGCGCGCTCGCCGGATTCGCATTGCTCGTCCTAGGCATCCCCGCCCTCACCATGGCCGTCAAGAGCCTGTTCTCCCGCCGCAAGGTAATCAACAAGGTTACCGATCAGCGTGTCAGTCTGACGCAGGAGATCCTGCAAGCTGTGCGGTTCGTCAAGTATTTCGGCTGGGAGATGGCTTTCTTGGATAGACTGCGCAGTATTCGTGACAGAGAGATCTACGCCATCCAGATCCTACTGGCGATCCGAAACGCCATCAACGCTGTATCAATGTCGATGCCAATTTTCGCCTCCATGCTCGCGTTCATCACCTACTCGCTCACCGACAACAATCTCGACCCAGCAAAGGTCTTCTCCTCCCTCGCCCTGTTCAACTCTCTACGTATGCCTCTAAACCTGCTGCCACTCGTTATCGGCCAGGTCGTCGACGCATGGAGCTCCGTCAAGCGCATCCAGGACTTCCTCCTTGCCGAAGAGCAGCCAGAGGAAGCAGTATGGGACATGGAAGGCCCAAACGCCGTCGAGTTGAACAACGCTAGTTTCACATGGGAACGCACTGTCACACAAGAGGCCGAAGACGACAAAGGCAAGTCCGCCAAAGCAAAGAAATCCAAGAAGCCCACATCCGATGAATCGAAACCCGGCCCGAGCGACGCCAGCTCCGGCGACGTAACCCCCGACTCCGCCAGCTCTTCAGCCGCGCCCCCGGAACCTTTCAAGCTGCACGACCTGGACATCAAGCTCGGCCGCAACGAGCTCGTCGCTGTTATCGGCGGCGTCGGTAGCGGCAAGAGCAGTCTACTCGCCGCGCTGGCGGGCGACATGCGCAAGACGGGCGGAGACGTGGTTTTCGGCGCCCAGCGTGCCTTCTGTCCACAGTACGCGTGGATCCAGAATGCGAGCGTGCGCGAGAACATCATCTTTGGGAAGGATATGGCGCGGGGGTGGTACGACAAGGTCATCGATGCTTGTGCGCTGCGCCCCGATCTGGATATGTTGCCTAGTGGTGACGGCACGGAGATTGGGGAGCGCGGGATTACGGTGTCGGGAGGGCAGAAGCAGAGAATTAATATCGCAAGGGCGATTTACTTTGATGCGGATATTGTGATTATGGATGATCCGCTCAGTGCGGTCGATGCGCATGTTGGGAGGCACATCTTTGATAATGCGATTTGTGGGCTGCTAAAGGATAAATGCCGGGTGTTGGCCACGCATCAACTTTGGGTGTTGAATAGGTGTGATCGCATTATCTGGCTGGAGGAGGGGAGGGTGCAGGCCATCGACACGTTTGCGAATCTCATGGCTAATGATGCGGGGTTCCAGCACTTAATGGAGACGACTGCGGTGGAGGAGAAGGAGGAGAAGAAAGAGGATGAGGAGGCGGAAGAGGAGGTGAAGGACAAGAAGAGCAAGAAGAAGAAGGCGGCGGGGTTGATGCAGGCGGAGGAGCGACAGGTCAAGAGTGTGCCATGGTCCGTTTATGCGTCCTATATCAAGGCATCAGGGAGTATGTGGAGTCTCGTTCTCGTTCTGGTCCTCTTAGTTCTCTCGAACGGAGCCAACATCGTAACCTCCCTCTGGCTCTCCTGGTGGACAAGCGACAAATTCGGCTTCTCAACTGGCGTCTACATTGGCACCTATGCCGCGCTAGGCGCCTCGCAGGCGCTCCTCATGTTCGGCTTCTCCGTATCGCTGACCGTGTTTGGAACAACGTCTAGCAAGGTGATGCTGAACCGGGCAATCACGCGGACGCTAAGAGCACCAATGTCCTTCTTCGACACGACGCCGCTGGGTCGCATCACGAATCGCTTTTCGCGAGATGTGGACACGATGGATAATTTCTTGACGGATGCGATTCGCATGTACTTTTTGACGATTGGGATGATCATTGCGACGTTTGCGCTGATTATTGCGTACTTTTACTATGTATGTCAAATGCCCTCCTTCAATATCAAATACTAACTTGACACAGTTCGTAATCGCTCTCGTCCCCCTATCCTTCATCTTCGTCTTCTCCGCTGGATATTACCGCTCCTCTGCGCGCGAAATGAAGCGATTCGAGTCCGTCTTTCGTTCAAGCCTCTTTGCGAAATTCAGCGAGGGCCTATCCGGGACTGCGAGCATCCGTGCCTACGGGTTGCAAAGCCGCTTCGTCGAGGGCATCCGCAACTCAATCGACGAGATGAACAGCGCGTACTACCTCACCTTCTCCAACCAGCGCTGGCTATCTATCCGACTTGACGCCATTGGCAACCTGCTTGTCTTCACTACCGGAATCCTCGTCATCACATCTCGCTTCAACGTCAACCCATCCATTGGCGGCCTGGTTCTGAGTTACATCCTCGCTATCGTGCAGGTCCTGCAATTCACCGTCCGCCAACTTGCCGAGGTCGAGAACGGAATGAACTCTACAGAGCGCGTACACTTTTACGGCACTGGGCTAGAGGAGGAGGCACCGCTGCATACCGTCGAAGTTGCGGAGTCGTGGCCACAGGCTGGCGAAATCATATTCAAAGACGTAGAGATGCGCTACAGACCCAATCTCCCCTTGGTCCTGTCAGGCCTGAACATGCACGTCCGCGGCGGCGAGCGCATTGGTGTCGTCGGACGTACCGGCGCTGGCAAGTCGAGCATCATGTCCGCGCTCTTCCGACTGGTCGAGATCTCCTCTGGCTCCATCACCATCGACGGGCTCAACATCTCTACTATCGGCCTCCATGACCTGCGTTCGCGCCTGGCCATAATTCCGCAAGACCCGACTCTGTTCAAGGGTACCGTGCGGAGCAACCTCGATCCGTTCAATGAGCACACTGATCTTGAGCTTTGGTCCGCGCTGAGGCAGTCCGACCTTGTCTCCGCAGACGCATCGCTAGACGACAAGTCGCCGGGACGTATTCACCTGGATGGCATTGTGGAGGAGGAGGGTCTAAATTTCTCATTGGGTCAGCGCCAGTTGATGGCGTTGGCGCGTGCATTGGTGAGGGGCTCGCGCATCATTGTGTGCGACGAGGCAACGAGTAGTGTGGATATGGAGACAGATGATAAGATTCAGCGCACAATGGCGGCTGGATTCAAGGGCAAGACGCTGCTGTGTATTGCGCATCGCCTGAAGACGATTATAGGGTATGATCGCATTTGTGTGATGGACAAGGGGAGCATTGCGGAGCTGGATACACCGCTGAGGTTGTACGAGGCGGGAGGGATCTTTAGGGGAATGTGTGATAGGAGTGGGATTCGGAGGGAGGATTTTGGGATCGTTGAGGAGAAGGAGTAGGAGATGTTTTGCATGGACATGTGGCGTTGGATACAAAATATTTCGGGCAGGAAGACATGTGGGACAGTATAAAACACTTTCAACTACATATTAGAAGCCAATTAATTCAAAATATATTTAATATTGGACAAACACCAATTATTTCACGTCTTGGCCAGAATTACACGTGCTTGGCAGACAAAAGCTAGCGTACGTCATGTTTGTCCCACGCAAGCCACGATCTAGCCCACGATTTAAACATCATAGGCAATGACGTCAGTCCCGGCAATCCGAATTTCTGAGCTATTGCGCCCCCGGCAGTCGGCCCCAAAAAAAACCCTTACTGCATCTCTAGTAGACATTACATATACATGAACACTCGTTAAATGGTTGCCAGGACCCCTACGATGTCTTCCCAATAGATTTCCGTGCCTACGACTGTATAAACATCTTTAATTCCATAACGCGCCACGCCTGACGCGCGCGCATCCCCTCATAAACAACAACTGCTTTTGAGCTATCAGCCAAGCATGTGGGGGTTCTCATATTGGGTATGCAGCCTGCGCGCCACCTTCACGCCTCAAAAAGCTTACTTTCCTGACAGGTCTTCCCGGTCGTCTCGGGTCTAACATGGTACGATCCCCTCCCCTCCACATCTGGCAACCCCTAACAGCTCCCAGGCTCGGCATGCTCATCGCCATGCTGGTCGTCTGGTGCACCTCCGGACGCCCGCACTATCGTTCCATGGACCCTACCCAGAGAATCGCATACATCTCGGACGTCGGCGCGCAGGGTCTCAAGCCGCTCTTCATCGCCGGCTCCGTCGTGACGACTATCTTCCTCGACCTATCGCTGGTGGCGGAGCGCTGGCTGAGGCATCGCGGGCGGTTGGCGCGCAATCGCACACTGACGGAGAAGATATTCATGTACCTCTCGATGCTGGGTGCGTTGGCGGGGACGGTGGGCTTGATTTGTCTGAGTATCTTGGATACGCTGCGTCATCCGCATTTCCATAATCGGTTCCTCATTGTGTTTATGGTGGGTTACGTCGTGTCGGCCATCTTTATCTGCGCAGAGTACCAGCGCCTGGGGATTCGTGAGTTGTCCAGCTTTCGTAGGAGGGATGTGTATTGACGGATTATAGATTTCCGCGAGCATCGCGTGCTGAGGGCGTCATTTTGGATTAAGCTCTTCTTCATTATCGTCGAGGTCGCCTTGGCTATAGGTAAGCCCCCATGCCACCACAGAAATGGTCCCCGCTAACCAAACCCAGCATTCGGCGTGGAGAGCAAGAAAGACAACTTCGACACGGCCGCCGTCCTCGAGTGGACCATTGCCTTCATCTTCACCTTCTACATCCTCTCCTTCTTCGTCGACCTGATCCCAGCTGTGCGCTCCAAGGACCACGTCAGCAGGGAGACGGTTATGCAGATGGAGGCCAACGATCCGCAGGCGCGTATGCACGAGGGACAGGCTCGCATGCATGAGGGGCATCATGATGGACCGAGTTACGTTGGGGATGGAAGCCGAATTCCGCAGCAATACGTTGCAGATGGACCCCGAATTGGACAGAACTTTTAGAGGAGCATGCTTTGATAGAGGGAGATTAATTGGGAAGTTGTTTTAACAACGTGTATAGATGGCAGGTTGTAGACGTATATAGATGGGATGGCGCGTTTCATTATCACTTCGACTCGGACGTCTTGAGAGTAAGCGGCCGGCTGTTGTTGATTAGAGCAGGGGGGAGCTGGGGCGTCGGTGGTTAAATGTCAAACCTAATAATATAGACACCAGGGTTGAAAGACAGTTCAATCACAGCAATAAATACTCCATGCAAACGGAAATAATGCTTCGATACCGTCTATGTCCTCTAGTTGATACACACTATACTACTACTACAATGCTTCCATATTTATGGCCAGACTAAAACCCGCATTACAATCCCCACCCTCTCCCTCCTCCCAGCGCCCAAACACCACGACCCCTCCACCCAAAGCAGCAAAAAAAACACAAAATTCAATCCCCCAGCAATCTCACTTCCTCCCATTTAAGCCAACACCACCGCCCCCTCAATCAATGTCCATCCCACCCTCACTCCCCTCCTCCTCCGTCAGCCCCAACAACGCCTTCTCCACATCATCTAGATCCTCTTCCTCCTCAGCCTCCTCCTCCGCCTCGCTCGCCAACCCCAACAACGCTTTCTCCATCTCATCCAAATCCTCCTCCGTCTCTACAGTCGCCACCGGCTCCTCAACAGAAACCTTATACCTGCGCCCTTAATATACCCCAGCGCATCCCGTTGATATGCAATAGCACTTGAATAGTTCTTATGCAGGAGCTTGACGCCTTTCGGAACACCAGTGCTCCCCGAAGTAAATATAACACATAACAACTGGGACGGGTCGACGCTCGGCAATCCGAGATATCGCTCAGCCACGGGGCCCCATACGCCGCCATCTCCTCCCCAAAATCATCCTCCTCACTCTTCAACTGCACCAGCCCGCCAACACCCCTCTCCCTAAACGGCCCCAGCGCCCGCCCAAGACTCTCCTCGCTCTCGCTATCCTCGCACATCTCCTGCATCGCAGCCGTGCGGTGCACAGCGCGCAAAATCGCGCCTTCCACCCGTCGCGCTTTGCGCGCGTTGTGGTGGACTCGTCGTAGGCCGCGGGAGAGGATGTAGTTGACGCGCTGGTTCCGGTTATGCTCCACGGCAAGCTGATGCGCGGTAAGCGGACGCGTTCGACGAGCCGTTGGCGCTTGGCCTTCTGGAGCCTCGCGTGGTGCAGGGGACGATCCGCCGTCGATTTGGTGCTTGAGTGCGCCTCCACGCGTGCGTCCGCCCAAGCCAACGCGTAGGGCGGATCCGCCTCTTGGTGGTGTAGAGCGCGCACTGTCGACGTCAGAGTCGTACTTTGATGCACGCGTGCGTAGAACGGCAGACGGACTGGCGCCGTTGATGTCGTCGGGGCCAAGGTTGAGTTTGGGCTTTGGGCCGCGCTTGGGTGGGCCGTAGTCGACGTGAAGCGCGGCCTGATCGGCTTCGATGATGCGTTTGCGCTCGCGCATTTTGGCTTCGCCGTACTCTGTCTCCTCGGGGGTGTCGACGTTCTCAAGAGACATCTCAGCATCGTTGAGCGTGGTAAGCGCGGGAACGCCTTGGTTGGAGACGCCGGTGCCGTAGTCGACGCCGGCGCCAAAGGGGTTCTCTTTGCAGCCTTCTTCGGTGAAGTCAGACTCGAGATAGTGCCACATAAGCCAGAGGAGGGCGCGAGCTCGCGACTTGCTGGAAAGCGTCGGGCGCATGATGAGGTCGAAGAAGTCGCGACCGGGAGGGAAGTGGAGCTCGGTGACTCGTGCGGCGTATTGAGCAAGCACGAAGATGAGGTTCACGGGGTTCGTGCGTGGTACAGGTGCGTCCTTGATCTTGTCGATGGAGTTGGGCTCAAAGCGGTCCTCTGAGGCTCCCTTCAGGATCGACTTCAACCGCGGAGCATCTTGCAGTTGTTTATAGGAATTCGGATCTTGTTGTGCTTGTAGGGACGGGATGGCATGGTACGTTCGTAGCTGTGCACGCATCTCAGGAAAGACTGTCCGTTTGTTAGCAATGGCAGGATTCACTTCGAAAGCATAACTTACAATTCAGAGTCGTGTTCATCCTCCCCAGATTGACCAGCAGACACACCATCGCCATATTCTTTGCCGGCTCGTGCTCGCTCATCAACTTATCCCTCAGAATCTTGCTCGTCTTGCTACTCCTCGCCATCGCATCAATGTACAGCTCCGCGAAGCTCTGCGGGGCCAGCTCCGGATCATAGCTATTGGTGAAGCACTTCGTCTCATCATCAAAGATGTTCCACAGGAACTCATACTGAATGTCCTTCCTCCATAACGGTTCTCCATCATCCTTCTTCAAATGTCGCACTTTATGCCCACTGTATCCCGCGCCAGAAGCCGCCTCCTTCTGCGCCGCAGCCCCCTTAGCAGCGCGCCCCTTGGGGCCGCTCTTCCCCTTCCCCGTCGCCGGCTGCGGCTTCGGATTCTCGTCTTCCGTCATATCCGCGTCCTCGCGCTTCTGCGGCGATGACGTGGGCGCCGACTCGGTGTCGCCCAGGACGTGCTGGAGCGTGGTTCGTGGATCGGCGCGCGAGGGCGACGATGCTGCGGTGCGGTGATCGTCCATTTCGGAGGCTTCGATTGTAGACCCGGGCGAGCGGCCGCCGTAGAGGTCCGTCATGGTTGTCGCTTCGTGTAGATGTCTACATGAAGGGTAAATTGGGTTAATTTAGGTGAAGCCTTTGTCGAGTGTACCCCAGCTGGCCCAGCCGCGCTCGTCTGTTCCAAGGTGCAGACAACCGCGATTACGGCAACTTCCGGCCCAATTATTCACAGGCGTGCCTCAACATCACGATCATCTCATTACGCATAAATAAAATCACGTTTCACAAAAATTACATGATTTATACAATCGAACGAATGCCATATATTTGCCCCTAATAAAACTTTTTCCTATTGAGAAACAGTCTACTGCGCCTTGCTGTAGCGAACAAACATAGCCACGCATCCACTGATAACAGCCAAAAACAGCACCTTCTGAAAGATGCTGAACCCCTCCGCCGACGGGGTATTGATCGCATGGGTCTCCGAGTCGGCAATATCATCGCTATCATAGCCTGCGAGTGAGCACGGAACGGATCAGCGGGTCCAGAGAAGCTACAATTCTAGAAACACGTTCAGGAAAGGTAGACGGGTTTAAAGGTCGACATGCAGACCTTCTGCGGGGACCTCGAGCTCGCCGCTCTTGGTGATGGTGACGCTCTCCTTGGGCTTGTCGCCGGCTCCCTTGGGCACGTCCTCGATCTTCTGGACGATCTCGTAGCCCTCGAGCACCTCGCCGAAGACGACGTGCTTGCCATCGAGCCAGCTGGGGATGGTTGTTAGTTTCAAGACTTATGGGCATTGTAACGAAGACTAACCTGGTGATGGCGGTGGTGATGAAGAATTGCGAGCCGTTGGTGTCCCTTCCGGCGTTGGCCATGCTGAGAAGACCAGTCTTGGTGTGCTTTAGCTTGAAGTTCTCATCCTTGAACTTGTCGCCGTAGACTATGCCGATTAGCTAATTGACCCCCCCCATATCATATCCATAACTTACTGGACTTGCCACCAGTGCCGTCGCCCCTGGTGAAGTCACCACCCTGGATCATGAAGTTCTTGATAACACGGTGGAAGCTCGAGCCCTCATATCCGAAGCCCTTCTCGCCGGTAGCGAGAGCGCGGAAGTTCTCAGTGGTCTCTGGGACAGTTTTGCCGTAAAGACCCATCACGATGCGGCCGAGGGGCGCATCGCCGTGGGAGACATCAAAGTACACCTTGTGGGTGATCTTTGGGCCCTTGGTAGCCGTAGCGGTCTGGGCGAAGAAGAGGAATGCGGCCGTGAGGATGAGTAGCACGGAGACTACGCTGCGCTGGAGGGTAAACATATTTACTTATCTTCACAATTGGAAATCGTGGAGATAGAAGAGTTGTGGTGGATGGTTGATTGGGGGAAAGAGGTGGCGGGGAAGACGACACCGACGACGCCTTTGAGCTCTGACCGCATGGGTTGGCCAGGTTTCACATAGGTGTTCGATTGGCAATTGCTGACAGGGGTATGGAGTGCACGTGATCTGGGGAGCTGTAGTAGGTGGTCCGTGCGGCAAAACCGCGGATGCCGAAATGTTTCTTGAGGCTCTCGCGATTCCGAACGACAGCGCAGTAGAAACGAACGACGATTGTCGCCAATCCCATTCCTCGAACTCGCAGTCGTGCGGATTCAACCCCCCAATATCTGTCACAATGGTACGCCTCTCTCGTCCCCCGTAGCAGGCACCGTGTCGCTATCTCCCCCCATCCCCCTCGTCCTCCCCAACCCCAAGATGCACTATAGAAGAACAGCACAGCTAACCCCCCTCCCAGGTCTTCCTCCTCGGCGTCAACTTCCCGGAAGCCAAACTGG
>JPJU01001139.1:0-19217 GCA_000750735.1 Pseudogymnoascus sp. VKM F-4246
TGATATTCCCCCCTCAAACCTTCTCCAAAGTCTTCTGAATCGGCTTCGCCGCATCAATAAAGTTCTCCAATTGCTTATCCAGGCTGGCCAAATCCTCCTTCCTCCGCTTATTATCCGCAATCAGTCCCTGCTTCATCTTCAACAACCCCTGCCTCTGCTGCTCTAGCGCCTCGCGCTCCGCATGCTCGTGCTCAATCCGCGCCGCCATCAGGGTCTCCTCGTCGGCGCCGACGTGCGCGGGGAAGAGGGCCAGGAACTCGGATTCGGGGATCAAGGGGAGCTCGAGGTATTTGTGGCTGCGTACAGTTAATAAGTTGTTTCTACAGCCATTGGGGGTCAGGAGGGAACGTACTCGTAAGCCTCGCATGCGGCAATCTCGCCTTGCAAATGCCTCTGCTCGTAATACAGATTCTGCAGCTGAAGATGCAGACGATCAACCTCCTGGCGCGCCTCAGCCGTTTGTGCCTTAGTGTCGCGGGCGCCAAAGGTAGCTTGGCGCTGGAGGCCGCGCAGCTGTGCTAGGTAGCCATTGAGCAGTTTTTGCTGCTTGGAGATCTGAACAGCGGCGGTGGCGGGGGGTAGGGCGGCGGTGGTGGGCGAGGAGGTTAAGGTGAGTAGGTCGATGGCTTGTTGGCGTGCTTCGCGGGAGGCTACGAGCACAGCTTTGAGGGAGGGATCGGTGACGACGGTGTCGATTGTCATTTTCAGGTTTGGGAAGAGGTGATGGGTTGTTTGTGGAGGGAGGCACAGCAGAACGGTAGGTGTGGTTTTGTTTGCTAAGATCGTAGAGAGTTGAAGTCGAGGCTGATAGTTCAGCCTTATCTCTGCCTGTCTGTCCGTCTCCGTCTCCGTTCTCCCTTTGTCACAATCAGACGTCACATGACATATTGTCACATGATTTCATTTCACGTGATCTGCCAATGATCTTGATTTTCTAGACCCACAATTGGTAATTGGCGGCCAAGTCGGCTAAACATCACATGACTTTGAACGGGTTTTCGTCCCCTTTACCCCGAACCCTTGTCTAATCAACCCGCCTACCGCCTCCTCTAGGGCCCTTTAGGTGACTTATGACGGATGATAGGAGTCTTGGTGGTCTTGCTGAGTCTTGGCTGGTCAGTCTACAGCGAATCTACGTCGTCTCAAAATTGCATGTGCTCACAGATCAACAGGAGGAAAATCCACGAATGGCTTTCAACTCAACCCATTACAAACATAATTAAAGAATAAACAACTTTTCTTTATATTATACTCACTCTGTACACACATATAATCATCATATATTCATCTTTCCTCTTCACATGTCGGACCCCACACTCCGCTATCCTCAACGAATATTTTAGCCGCTCCCCACTTCACTACAGCGGCCGCCGGCGGTTTCGAACCTGCAGTCCATAGTGCTCCTTTTAACTACAGCCGATTGACGGACATTCCCCTCTTCAGACTTCAATTTCCAGTCTTTCTCGCTGGCTACAACAAACAAACAATAGCATTCTTTATCACGTCCTCGATTCACAGCCCGTGAATCAGTAACCAACTTTCGAAGTGGCCTACACAAACTCCTGAGCCACCATGGCGTCGACGACCGCCCAAACCGCCATGGCGGATTGCTGTGGAGACGCCACGAGCGCAACGACGTCCAGCATTGCGGCCCCAACAACGGCCTACAAACGACGCCACTCGTCTTTCCGTAGTGGAAAATTATCCGTCTCCAGTTTGGACTGGGAAGACGGGCTTCAGTTGAAGGTACATGCCAATTCAAACCCAACGACCTTCCTGGGACATAGTTAACGTTCTCTGCTTAGATTGACAACTTCCTCGAAGAATTAGAACGCCGGTTAGACCTGATAGAGGAGTATGGCGATATCGATCTCGACGCCAGCATCCAGCGGGCCTACGCGACTTTACAAGCGGTGCGGGCTCGATGCTCGCAGGTATCCGAAGAGGTCCTCGACGCTGGCCGTAGGAGAGCCAAGGTCATGGTGGACACTCTAGAGTCGAGATATCAAAACGCGCTGGTAGCCAAGGAGACACTAGCTGAGAAGGCACAGACGGGACTCATTCTGTTAGAAGAAATGCTCTGTGAATACGAGGCCCGGGCATCGAAATTCCGGGACCAGGGGTTCTACAACGCCGCCAACACGATGATTGAGGGGAGTCGCAGAATGGTCGACGAGGGTATTGGCAGAGCCAAGGTGGTGGTGGATGACAGCATCGAACGCGCTATGAAAGCCGCCGAGACCCTGGACGCCCGCATCGCCCACGCCGTCTCGCAGGCTAAGAAGAACGGCCTGATCACCTTCCAGGACCTGCCCGCCCCGTGGCAAGTGAACCCTCACATCACGCGCGGCTACCGCTTCTCGGAGTCAAAGGTGCACATCCTCCGCTCGACGCTCACCATCTCCAACGAGCTCGTCAACATCTGGTCGCACGCCATCGGACTCCTGATCGTCCTCTCCATCGCCTTCTACTTCTACCCCACCTCCGCGAACTTCTCCCTCTCCACCACCGCCGACAAGGTCATCGCAGCCGTCTTCTTCTTCGCCGCCTGCAAGTGCCTCGTCTGCTCCTGCCTCTGGCACACCATGAACTGTGTCGCGAACCGCACGCTGCTCGAGCGTTTCGCCTGCGTCGACTACACCGGCATCTCGCTGCTGATCGCCGCCTCCATCATGACAACCGAGTACACGGCCTTCTACTGCGAGCCCGTCGCCCGAAACGTCTACCTCATTTCCACCGCCACCCTCGGCGTCGCCGGTGTCATCCTGCCCTGGCACCCGGCCTTCAACGGCAAGAACATGGCCTGGGGCCGCGTCGCCTTCTATGTTACCCTAGCTGCCACGGGCTTCGCGCCTGTGTTCCAACTCGTTAATGCACGTGGTGGGAGGTGGGCGTGGGACTTCTACGCCCCTATTACCAAGAGTATCGCGGTGTACTTCTGCGGCGCGATCGTATACGCGAGTAAGGTGCCTGAAAAGTGGTATCCCGGTGCGTTTGACTACGTCGGCGGGAGCCATAACTTGTGGCACTTTGCTGTGCTGGGGGGCATCCTGTTCCACTACCGCGCTATGGAGCATCTCTTCACGGTGGCTTTCGAGCGCGCTCAGCTGGCCTGCCCTACGTTCTGAGTGATGTCGCTTGGTATGTCGGATTCAAAAGTACATATGATTTTAGAGCCAGGTATGTTTGAGTGGTGGATTGCATTTCGGAAGATGATGGATTAGATGACCTGAGATCATTGCATAGTCTCGTCTGGACTTGACGGGAACATAGGCGGCCTTGTGTCGCACATTTTTAATTATTATTATTTTGGCGGGGGGGAGTAAGGCATGGCGACGGAGTCGACTATAGTGGGTGTTGTTTCGTTTTTTGGCAAAGCATTGCATAATAGATGGGGAAAGAGGAAGGAAGTATAATGGCATGAGAGGATTTGCATAATCGCATATGAGCCTAGAGAGCGCGCGCCGTTCAGCGTAGCGCCTGATAATTAAACTACAATTTAACGGTTTACATGACACTCATCCTGCATATATATTCGTGATATCAAAGCTTCATCTCGTCTAACCAAGCGGGTATATTGGTTTCTAGCAACTATCAAACGTCATAAGCCAATGAAAATCCCCCCCTCATACTTCATGCAGCGAAAGCACCTCATAAAACCCCTTCATTCCCCCCTCCGCTTACTCTCCAGCAACCACGCGCCTCCCTGCGGTCCACTTGCATCCAGACTAACCGTCGTCTTAAACGCATCACTAAAAACCCTAACCAGCATCGCCATATTTCCATAATCGCATTCACTCGTCACCCTCGGCGGTTCTTCCTCCTTCCCATCCTTCTTCTCGCCCTTCTTCTCTCCCCCCTCCCCCTTCACCACAGGCACAGCCTTGATCTCCAAACTCGGGAACGGTAGGTACCCCTCCCGTAATGGAATCAGCAGTACCGGGAACCGCAGCGAGGCTGGCGCCTCCTTGGCGGGGATTTTGAACCCGCCTTTTCGTCGGCCGCCCAGGAGCCAGGTGTCGGAGGGCGCGCTGAGCTCGTATGTGAAGGACAAATCCGTACCGCGGTGGGGTGAGTCGGGGCTGTCCCACGCGCGGGTGTGTTTTAGGACCAGGGTGGCAGGAATGGGTTGGTTGGTTACGGCGACGAGGCCGTCGTCGGTGTTGGTTTCCGTGCCGTGCGGGGAAGGGGTGGTGAGTCTCAGGTCGGCGGTATGGACGACTGTTATTGAGGGCACGGCAACGGGGATGGTGATGGAGCGGCTTTGGGCTATGATGTCGGGTGTGATGACGAAGGGGGGGAGAGGGATTACCGGGTGCGTGGCGTGGAACTCGCGGATCCAGGTTGCGATTTGGGTCGGCACGTCGGTGGTTTGCTGTGCATGTGTGTGCAGACCACTGAAATAGGGGGTCCAGTTTGTGTCTAGCAGGGTGGAGGTTAGGAGTTCGCCGAGGAGGGCGGCGCGCTCGAGGTCGTAGCCGGAGAGGCGGGAATGGAGGACTGAGAGGATGGCGGGGACGATGAGGCGGGTGTATTGGTGGAGTTCGGTGTCTTTTAGGGAGGAGGTTATGGCGGAGATGACGGCGTCGTCGATCTCCTCTTCTAGACAGACGTAATGTAACTTCAGCTGTAAGGAAGATACCTGCTTCTTCTTTCCGCCGGCGGGTATAATTGGCGTCTTTCTACGGTTAACCCGGTAGAGTAGCGACGCAGACTGTCTGGGATATATGACCACGGAGTCCATAAATTCGTCTCCACTGCAAGCTTCGTAGATGTCTGATTCTGAAAGACTCGAGCTAAGAAGCCGCAGAGGGTTGGTTGTGGCAGATGAGATTGTAAACTTCGAAAATAGCGCCTTCCGCTTGAATACATCCTGCACGTTGACACCTAGGGGGAGTAGTACAGATATGGTCGGGCTGCAGGCGAGGAAGAAGACTTCCTTGCCCACTGTGTACGACATTTCGACCTTAAGTGCCAGTGTGCTTGTTTCCTGCTCAAGGCTAAAGGGCAGACTGAGCTTGACGGTTGAGTTTGCAGCTAACGCTCCGAAGCGAATAACCCCTGGGCTTGGTTTTTTCATGATCTCGAGTTCTCCATCAAGCACTTTCGTCTCTGCTGTCTGCAGACGGAGGCCTGCTGTCGCGGCGCGGACATGGATCTCGCCGCTAGCGACATCGTTCCAGCCAGATGAGAAGGTAACCTCGAGCGATCTCTGGCGGTCGAGGTGCAGATTTTGCGAGGCGGCTAGCTTGACATCGAACGAATCCGCGCGTTGGTATAGACGAATGCGGGGGCATCTGAAGAAATCCATGCTTTGTGTCATGGCTGGTGGTGCACTCTCGGTCTCGTAGGACATCACCATCTTTGACGAATATAGCACGAGTTGTTTGACAACGTACGTCCCGGGAATAGTAACCTGCGCGAGTGTTAGGATATATCATAGGGTGTTCATAAGAATACTTACGTTGCTCTGGAATTGTAGTCTATTAATTCCAGACTTCAGATCCATAGGTTCGTGTAAATCAAGCCAAATATCCCGAGTCTGTCCCGCCGCAACGGGTACTAATCGAGCCTTTGCCTTGTCGATATGCAGGTCGTCAGGAAGAAGGTACCGCAACTTGAGCTGGATAGAGAAGCTATCGCGGCCTTCATGATACCTCGCACCTCCCTCAACCTCAACGCGGGCAAAGAAATATTTCAGAGAGACGGCAAAATCGTTCTGTAGTGTGGGAACAATAGTCATCAGCTCCGTGAGATATCCATCGACGGATACATCTTCAAGTGCCTCCAGTACATCCTCTTTGCCAAGTTTAATCCCAGACTTTCGAAGGTAGTCGCTCTTCGCTTGGTTGGCAGCTTTGGCCAGAAGGTTGATGGCTACCCTGACATATTCGTCGTTCCGCTTGAGCTCCTTTAAGCATCTAGTATACATAACCAGCAAAGACATCTGTATCTGCTCCCAGCCCGATTCGCCATAGAATCGCGTAATGCGGTATAGATATGACGCTGCACCAGAATAATCGTCCAGATGATATCTCAGAACCGCAAGGTCAGCCATATTCGCTTGCACAGACTGAGTGTGGCCTGCCACAGAAAAATGGCGGAGGGCTTTATCCGTCAATATCTCATACAGTCGGTTAAAATCTTCCTGTGTTTCAAGCGCCGTTCGGAGAAGCTTATTGTCAACTCCTTGAAGGGATGGCGTGCCCTTATCCAACTTCTTCGGAGATTCTTTGGGGTCGGAGTTCAAGTCAACCTCTTCCATATTACCAGCTCCACCACTCGCAGATTGAAGCTCATCCCATCCTACAGACCACTCCCGCTTTTTGCCAAGTCGCTCAAGGACAATTCGGCTGAGAATGTAGATCTGAGCTCTGCCGGCAGCCAAATCCTCGAGCCCAGCCTTCAAAAACGTCGAGCTGACACTTGCATTGCTCTCAACCGCCGCTGAGCTAGCCCTCCGGCCGGGGAATACACCCGGGCTTATCGCCCTTGGTGGGGGATTTGTAATGAGCGACGACGATCTTGCGGGGTGCATCATGGTTTTGGGCTCCGGGATAGTAGCCTTCTCCTGGTCAGGGCCGTCCGTTGCATTCATTGGTACCAGGTTGGACGCAGGTATTGGGAGTGCCTTCGTCTGTGTCTGAGCGAGTATTTGCTGGGTAACAGAAAACGTAAACGACGATACGACATTGTCGATAGCCTGCGCCGTGGCTAGATCCTCGGATGTACTCGATTTGACGTCTGGGTTTTTCTCCTTTGATATATACAGAGCAGATGTAATGTCATCACGCATAATCCTGCTTATAGACGCCAGGAAGTTAATAGAGCGCCGGCAGATCTCGCTCAGGAGGGCGAGGTTCTCTCCCTCTTCATTCGCTTGGGTCGGTGGTTGCCGAGCAGCGACTCCGAGAAGAGCATTCTCGCGCTGCTCTTTTAACTTGGCCAGCAATTCTTCTCTGGATGACAGAGCATTTCCCATGCGCAGGAGCAGGGAGAGCTGTCGGGCAAATAGGTAGCATCGGAAGTCGAATATAGAAATGTTGTTTGCCAAAATAAGCTCCCGGTACGGTTTTCGGTCTGCGCTCAGGAGGATCTCATCATGGTCGGCCTTGTCAGCAGCGTCGGCGCTCTGGAGGTCGACAGTGCTTTCGGAATCTGACGGGTCAACGGCATCCCCGTTTGCGATTTTCTTCTTGGCCCGTTCGACTTGGCCGAATAAGTCGTCTGTATAAGGCAGAAACGAGCCACCATGCTCAGCCCCCGTGCCTGTCGCAGCTTGTTCTCTAATAATCGCATCGAGTCCCACAGCAAGCTCATCATATCCGACAAGCGCATCCTCAACCAGGCCAACACTCTCGAACCCCCGAGCCAGCCCTTCCTTTAGCACAAAGAAAGTGCAAAAGTTCCAGCCTGGCAACGCTCGCTGTGCATCCTTCTCCTTGATATCATCCTCATACTGTGTGACACGCATATCAAACGAGTCCAAAATCAGCTTCTTGAACTTAGCAATTAAATCCTGCCACGCCGCCTCGTGCTCCGGCGCACTCTCCGTATACGACCCTGGTATAGCCGGCACGACTCTGGGCAGGCGATCATACGGCACATCATTAACGCCAATCCTGATTTGCGCAACCCGATCCACCGGCGCTTTTGCCGTGCCATTAAAATCTGCCTTCAGCTTCTCGTAAATAGTATTCCCGCCCTTAGCGCTAACTCGCGGCTGCGTCGCCGCCGCCGTGTTCGGCACAATGACGTGCAGGATCAGATACTCAAAGGCATCGTGGTTCTCCTGCGCGCTGAGCTTCGTCGTGCTCTGCGCCGGCGGTGTGTGCGCCTTTACCCACTCGCGGACTTGCTTCCGGGCGTGCGCCTTGTAGGTGTCATTGTCGTCGCAACGGACGAGGAGGACTTTGAGGTAGGGTGTTTGCCGCAGGCCGGGGATTTGGTGGCGCCGCCCTTTTACGGGTGCTTGTAGTGACGCATGCTTCCCCTCTTCGCGGTCGCGGTCGTTGCTCGATTTTCCGAGGGGCTGCGTGCGGAAGCCGTCGTCGCCGCTGGTGGTGGAGTCGGTAGATTTGACACGCGAGAGCTCGGGGCTGCCGGCTGAGGGGGGGCGTGCGGTCGCGGCGGGGACGAGGTCGACGTGGAGGGATCGGATTGATCTCAGTGGGCCGGCGTGGGATTCCCAGTGTAGTGTTCGTAGGGGCAGTCGAGCCAGAAGGCCAGGCGACAGAAGCTCGTAGACATTGTAAGGGTCAAAGTACTCAACTGCCCAATAGAGTTAGTGGTGTAATGCGCGCATGGGTTTTGGTTTGCCTACCGGTGACCTTTGAGCTTGA
This sequence comes from Pseudogymnoascus sp. VKM F-4246, assembly GCA_000750735.1. Taxonomy (NCBI): domain Eukaryota; kingdom Fungi; phylum Ascomycota; class Leotiomycetes; order Thelebolales; family Thelebolaceae; genus Pseudogymnoascus; species Pseudogymnoascus sp. VKM F-4246. The sequence goes on from JPJU01001139.1 coordinate 8,343, forward strand.
AGATGGCTGTTCCATTGCAAACAGCTATAGGGAGCATCAGATCATCTTAGAGACAATCTGTATTCATGGACGGGGGGTTGTCAATCGGGGTCCGGCCACAGTCGCGATACTGCCCTAGTAACAGCTCGGAGTGGCAAGGCGGTGAGAGCTCAAGCTCCCACTGCCAAGACAATCTATCATTTGACATCCCCTCCTACACTTTAAAACTAGGAGCCCGATGCCGATATATAATAGTTGAGAATGTATACGTATAATTTATTTTGGGGAGACCTATTTACATCTGATTATTTTATTACAGTTCCATCTGAGACGTCACGTAATTCATTCTCATTGATAATATTTCCGCTAAACATATAACATAAATAATAAACACACGAATAATAATCTCTGGCTACAATGAGAAGAGATAATCCTACCTTACAAACTACAATGAAAGCGCTAATGCTCCAATGGACACTATAGGTGGCAAATATAAGAAAGCTCGCGGTCACACCTTTTCGTTAGGAGCCAAAATATGCCGTTTTGTTCGTGGCAGTCGTTATGGGTCGTCAGTCTGTCCCAGTGGCCTCTTCAAATACTCATAGACAGCTCCGCCTCCTACTGTCACCTGTGTATAGTAATCGGCTCTCTCCCAAACTGAAACACACGGCTCATAGCTGGCAAATCATCGCCCGCATCCAACTCCCGCCTCTCCATCGTCTCCTTCATAATCAGCCCTCCCACCTCCGGATTCTCCATCCAGAAGAGATGGGTCTCCTCACCATAATTTTTCCACAAGCGCGCCAACAAGAAGCCAACACGCGCAAACACCATTTTAAGTAGGACATCATTGGCGCTCAATCCCGCATGCAGCTTCCGACAGCACTCCAGCAGAAGCGGCTGCGCGGCATCCATCCCCGCCGTCTCGAGGTAATCGATGATGCACATCCGTATACACGCCTTGAACTCGTCAAGACAGTACCGCTCAGCGCAGATATACACATCAACGCTAAGCTGATATGCCATGAGCCACGTCCGCATATCCTCTCCATCCATCCTCGGCTCCGGGGCCGGGTCCGCAATTCCCCTTTCCCTCGACAGCCTTCGCTGGTTTCCACCGCGTGGCCGCGGAGGACCACGACGGTGCATTATAGCGCCGGGATGCGGAGGGTGGACGCCCATAGGTGGAGGTGGAGGTGGTCCGCCCCAGCCGGGGGGCGGTGGAACGTATCCCGCATAGGCGCGGCGTGGGGGAGGGGGGCGGTTGGATTGCACTCCGCAGTTCCAGCAGGGAGGGCGCTGGTTGTTGTTTAAGCAGGTTAGGCAGTTGCAGCCGAGGCGATGGCGACCGGGTTCTTTGCGATTGAGGCGGTCAAAATTGCGCTGCTGGCGGCGCTGCCGGGCTTGGAAGCGGCGTTCGCTTCTCATTCTGTGAAGGTTGTTAGGGGAATAAGGAGTTGGAAGTAAGGGTTGGTCTTACGAGTCATCACTGCTGCTGTTGCCAATCTCGCTACCGCTGCCGCTTTCTGATTCCTCATTCTCCTCTTCGCCCTCTCTCCCTTTCCCTTTTGGAAGTTCCACGACTAGAACCCGTAATCAGCACGTTGATACCCATCCAGACCGTAAAACCCACCTAGTGCATCGGCCGCAGGCCTGATAGGTGAATATTTCCCTTCATAAAGGTATGCCACCACAAAGCTGAACAACGCCGGGTCCTCCTCCGGCAGGTCCACGGCCTGTTCATCCGCCTCCCTAAACCGGCCATCAAGTGCATTCTTGAAGAACTCCGACTTCGTCAGGATATCCTTATGAACGTAAAACGTCTCTGCTTCGGGCCCGCATCTGACCGGTATAATCGGCGATTGGTGGCGCCTAAGAGACATATTGTTAAAACATTTCCAATATCCGTTATCAAAAGTTTTCAGTAGCAAACCCAACCATAAATAAATCACCCCACCAGGACCCTTTGACACCCCGCCCATAGACCCTTAACCCCCACCCCGCAAAGAACAAATTAATCGGGCCCCTAAAGAAGCAAAAGTAAAAAAAAGCAGGACTCACCCATCCACAGTTGAAAGCCACAAGTCTTTCTTCGCACTAACAAACACCTTCCTCGGCACCTCAACATGCGCCTCATCCAGAACCACCACCGCCGGCACCGCCACGCTCGGCTCCCTCATTGCATCAGCCAGCGTGCGCTCCTTGCCACTGCGCGCCGCGGCAGCCGATGACTCGGCGCGGGGAGTCGATGCACTGGACATGTCAATCCCGCCCCGTCACCCGGATCGTCTCTCTGGATCCTAAAACCGAATCCCTTAATCCCTATCGACCAACTCTATCCTCGCCTCACTAAATCGCCGTAGATAACAGAAACAAGGCGGGCAAGAAACCGATGAAACTGAGTGATGAGCAGGCTGCGCTGACTCAAGGAAGGCTCGATGTCCCCGCGCCCAGCACGCAACGCAGGCAGGCGGGCACCCGACGAGGCTCCAGGCTGCAGCTGCGGCTCTACCACTTAGGCAGTCCACCACTCAGCGACGGCGCGCGCGGAGGACTGGAGCAACCGGGTGATGAGCGGGTATGGGTAGGGCTTAGAGGGCCCGCTGGCGGCTGCGGGTCATGCGGTAGGAGCGGTTGGTTCGTTAGTGACGTATTGCTGGGCGAGCTACTCTATCATGTCGGTCCCATCACATCACGTTGTGGGGATCCGGAAGTTCCCGCTGTAATATAGTGCGCGTAGATAGCATAGATGGAGTGAGTTATATGGAGAGGCGATGGTAGGACGAGGCAGGACGAGGTCCGGGGAGCTGAGCAAGCATGTGCGTATAGTGCGGGCAAGGAGCGGGTAGCTGCGTCGTCGCAGAGCACAGGGAGCGTGGCACCTCTCATGAGCGTGGAAGCTGTGGTGTGATGGCCGCGCTGGAGGTGTGAGTGGCTGCTGCGTGGGCTGCAGTGATTGACTGCAGCAGAGCAAGGGAGGGAGCGCCAATGGATGGGTGTGTGCAGGCCTTGTTCTGCAGCTCTATCTCACTCCCACTCTGTGGGGGTTGCAGCAGCCTAACATGGAGCTGCTTGATGGATTTGTGCCCGTGTCTGCGTTTTATGCATGATGGTTTTTTTGTCGATGCTTGGGCGGGGGGATTGGGCGGAAGTGGGCAAAATAAAATGATAGATGATGGATACGAGGAGAGGGGTTCTTTGATGGGGGCGGGATGCGGGGTGGAGATTGGGGTAGTTTAGACATCAGGGTTGCATTTTGGCGATTAGATACGGGATGACGGGGCTGTTTTCTGAGCTTAAAAAGGCGATCCACATGTTTATTAAGATGTTTATACGGAAAATAAATATGTTATATGTGATAATAATTGCTTGATAAAGCCAAACACAATGAGAAACTCATCAAATGCCCTCATGGTACTCCAATCTGGGACTTATAAAACCAAAGGTAGCCCCTCATCAACCTCCACACAGCCAAGGCTGGACTCTCCAACTCTCTTCCCTCCCCACCACTACCAACCCACCACCATCCGTCGATATGGCAAAGTAACCGCGCATTAGTCTACATATTACCACCCGTGCATCCCATCCAATGCGTGCACCGCCACAGCTGACAAGCCAATCCCCAACGTCCCGCGTCTGACAGCTGGACCGGCATTTTCCAACGCTTACGCTAACATCGACTCAGCTACACAGGGTCTGCGAGTCGTCATAGATGCCGGCAAATGAATTTCCAGGCAACAGCCGGTGCTTTCAACCAGGCAGAGGGAGTAACTTCTAGGAAGGGGTTTGAGTGGGAAAATGCGGGGGCAGGAGGCTGTTCGTTTGGACTAGTCCAGGTCCGGGGTTCATTCTCAGTGAATATACTCTAGGACGGGCGATGCAGCGCATACAGAATGAACGTGTGTGCATGCGGGTGACATATGCGTATGTGTGCCAGTGAAGTTGCAATAGTTCTGTCGGACAGGCGTGCACGATGAACGCATCTCACAAATCCGGGCAGGAAGAGCATATAAGAGCAGAATAAATCAGAGCACAGGATTAGATAAACAGGGACGAACCGCTCGCTAAAAGCAAACAAGCAAGTACAAGCGTACGTTACACGGTATATCGAGATCAAGAGATTCCCAATCTTCCTTAGCACAAAACTATATTTTCCGCAAGATATCGCTAACAAAATTACCCCCCCTCTTCCCACGCGAACGCCTCGAGCGCCCGCGTCAATTTACAATAGTCCTCTCATCTCCTCACCGCGCCGCTTAGAAGAGCGCAAAGACCATGACCATCGCGCCGAGGATGCCGCTGCCGACAACGGCGTTGCGGGGCGCAGCGCCGGTTGGAGTGGCAGATGGCGGGGTGGTAGGGGCCTCAGTCGAAGAAGGTGCATCCTCGGTGACGGTCTCCATGGTAGTAGATGGCGCGTCGGTGGAGCTTGGCGCAGCGGTCGACTCCTCCGAGGTGGAAGTGGGCTCGGACTTAGACGAGGTGGACACGGCCACTGTGGAGGAAGTGGAGGAAGTGGTAGATGCGGTCGAGATCTGGGAGACTTGGACAGTCGTCGTCGACTTTCCGGTCTCGGCAGGCTTGGTGGGGAGGCTGACGGTTGCCTCACCTTCGGTCTCGGAGGGGGCGGCACCGGTGTCGGAGCCACCTGCGATGGTGAATGGGTTGGAGTATTGGAATGTTTCCTTGTCGGAGTCGAGGTCGAGCCTGATACCGTAGGCCTCGTAGGGGGCGTAGGTGGGGACGGACCATTCGAATTTGCCTAGTGCGCTGTCGATGGACTCTGGGGGGATGTTAGTTGTGCTCTGTTGCAGGAGTCGAGTGGGGGATCTTACTTGCGATGGGCTCGGCGACGACGCTGAGGTTGTTGGCCTTGTTGCCTTGCATGAAGATGAGGGTGATGGGAGCGGCGGGGTCACTTGGAGACCATTTGATGGTGTATTTCGTGCCAGCCTGGAGGACCTCGTTGACCTTCGGTGCGGTGAGGACATTGAAGCCGTCGGTGGCTTCTTGAGCGAGGACGCTGGTGGCAGTGGCCAGTGCCAGAAGGCAGGCCTTGGTGAATGAGTACTGCATATCTAAGAATTGAACGCGACGTCGATCGGTGTAAAGAGTGACTGGTATCCGAGGATACTGAATGAGCGACAAAGGGCAGAAATATCAAAAAATGAACGGCGGCGCAGCAAGTAAAGTAAAAGGTTAAGAGAGCTGAAGGCGGAGATGTCGCAGATGGACTATATCCAGAAAGCAGGCGCCAGTGTCAGCCCCCGCAGGGATCCTCTTACCTGAGGGCTTATTGGAAATTGGGTGTGAAGCCCATCGAACAGCCCATCTTAGCGGACCAACAAGTGGATACGTACATGGAGAAATTAACGATCATATCGAGGGTCGTCCGACTAGGGTGTCCCAAAATAACCGTCAAGCCTAGCCCAGGGTGGACGAGATGGGAGGTCTCTCAATAGTGTTGTACCTACCTTTCCCCGCTGGATAAGGCGAATCGTCAAGCGACCAAGCAACGGTAAATATTCAACCCCTTACTTCGTCTGCCGGCGATGGTGGTAGACCATGCATTGACTGAGCTGTGCCTGGTGAAGGACGCGTTTGTTTGGTTGTTTGGCGGACACCCTGCTGACACTTTAGGGGTCCATGATAGAGCACCCGCGGCGCAGTGTTCAGATGCCACGAGGTGCGGCTGGGGGGGGGAGGGTAAGAATCCGCTGCGAAGGCATCCATGCATCGGCTCCATGCGTCGGTGTCTCTGTTTGTCTTCGCCTGCGCCTCGACGCATCCAATCAAGGGTGTATAGGCCGAATGTGCTGGGTGAGGTGCATCGGCGGCGCAGCAGCGACAAGAGCAGAAGAGCGAGTGGACGGCGGGGTGGACCATAGTGGATGACAGTGGATGACAGTGGATGGTAGTGGGCCCGAGCCATCGTGCCGCACATTCCGCCATTGATGGGTCCTATTGGTCTTGTTGAATGCCTGAGCCAATTAAGGCAACGGAGGCAATATTTACCCATGGAGATTGTAGGATTTAGCAACAGTGCGCAATTACGGCTAATCCTCTAATTCCGAATGGAGTAAAAAGGAAGCAACCAACAAACACTAGCGATAGTCAGCCTGTTGGATTGTGGAGGCAGGTGAGGGCCAGGAAGATTCTGAAGGGTCCGAAGGTTCTGACTGTCACGACAATCTTCTGCGTATTTGGCCGACAAGGACATCTCGTCGTGACATCCTATTTAGGTGTATCCATATCCATCTTCAGAGCGCTGATCCTGCGGCCACTTATCGTCAGCAATGGAACAACTAATACTCCGCATGCTTGTTTCTCCTTGTCTCTGCTTGTCATTTAAGCGAACCTTCATGTCTGAAGAGTGTCGATGTCGAGATCGAGTTGTCGAGTCTGTCGTGTCTAAAGTCTGAATCTCCAAATCAAACTTGAGGCCTCAGGTCTCAGGCCTCCTCTCGAAACCACACCACAACCAGCGAGTCACATGACATATACATGCCAACAACACACGTACCTGACATATGGGCTTTGCTGAATAGACAATTCTGAGACAGATACACTCTGCATTGTAAGACAATAACAAACTTCCAACTAACTTTCTTAATAATGAAAGTCATGTGCTTTTCGTTTCATTGGACGATTGGCAGGAGGGAGGCACACATCAGGTGTTGAGTAACCTTAGTAACATTAGCACCGTACCTGACCTTACAAGGAAAGCAATGAGGGGTAAGACATGATGCTCAACGGTCCATATAACAGCTGTTTCAAACATCTGTTGCTATTCTTCATATCACATTCCATAACTCTCTTCTGTCATTATTTACAACTTCACAAACCAATGCTATAATGTCTTCGTGAGTGACTACCCCAGATTATTATTCCCTATCGCCTTCCCACTTGGTATCTGCCCCGCACATCACCCCTGCTGTGACCTTGATAGCTCGGTGGCTAACCAGCGCACTCACACCACAGCACGAATTTGCCAGAGAACCTCCTCAAGACAACCACTTCTGCACTCAAAGACACAATTATGGGCGGACAACCAGCGGCACAGGCGGATGGCCAGTATCCTCAACTGTCCGCGAAACCAGTCGGACAGCGGATCTCGCGGATTTATAAGGAGCGCATTAATTCGTTTACATCTGGCGGCCAATATGAGAGCAAAAACCTACAATCGTGAGTCGATTTCAATGCCAGTAATTACAATACCAGAACTACCATTGACTATGTATTTGATAGTATGCTGAATGAGGCTGTGGTGTCTGGAGAACCCCACGTCAAACTCTCAGTTTACAACGTGCCAGATCTCGCTCGACCGCCTTTCAAAGATGCAGTTTCCCACGAATTTAAGCCCACCAAGGTGGGAGAGTCTTTCGGCCCATCATGGTCAACTCATTGGTTTAAAGTGGCTCTCACAATTCCTAAGGAACTGCTGAAGAAGGAGCTTCTTGAGTTGCATTGGGATGGTAATAATGAGGCGCTCGTGTGGTCTGAGGATGGCCATCCGCTGCAAGGCTTAACAGGCGGCGGCGAACGAGTTGAGTGGGTTATTCCTGACTCTTTCAGAGATGGGAAGGAGCATATAGTATACGTCGAGATGGCCTGTAATGGCATGTTCGGCAACGCTCCTGGAGGAGACTCCATCCAACCACCTGATCCAAACAGGTATTTCAGACTGGGAAAGGCGCAGATTGTCGCCATCAACGTCCAGGCGAGGGCTTTACGCCTGGATTTCTGGGTTATTGGAGACGCGGCAAAAGAATTCCCAGAAAACTCCTGGGAGCAGCACAAAGCCCTTCAAGTCGCAACGTCAATAATAGACGCCTTTGAGACTGGCAATCAGGACTCGATTATCAAGGGCAGAAAAATTGCCCAGGAATACTTGGGCGAGAACGTAGATTCTGCAAAGGTCTATGAGACTGGCACGGAACCTCTGGTCTATGGAATTGGCAACTGCCACATCGATACATGCTGGCTCTGGCCATGGGCCGAGACGAAGAGAAAGGTCGCCAGAAGTTGGACGAGTCAATGCAACCTCCTAGATTCATACCCAGAGCACCGATTTACGGTCTCCCAAGCACAACAGTTTAAATGGCTGAAGGAGTACTATCCATCCCTTTTTGACAGAGTCAAGGATCATATTAAGAAGGGTAATTTCCAGACGGTTGGAGGGAGTTGGGTGGAGCATGACACGAACATGCCAAGTGGAGAATCACTCGCGCGACAGTTCCTGTACGGCCAGCGCTTTTTCGAGAGCAACTTTGGGGAGAGATGCAAGACGTTCTGGCTTCCAGATACCTTCGGATACTCTGCGCAGCTTCCACAACTATGCAGACAATCGGGTATGAAGCGTTTCTTCACGCAAAAGTTGAGCTGGAACAATATCAACAAGTTTCCGCACACTACATTTAATTGGGTGTCCCTTGATGGAAGCCAGGTCATCTGCCACATGTGTCCGTCTGAGACGTATACTGCGGAAGCTAACTTTGGAGACCTTCGCAAAAGCATAACCCAACATAAGTCAATGGATCAGGATCCGACTTCGCTACTGGTGTTTGGGAAGGGTGACGGTGGCGGCGGGCCTACATGGGAGCATTTGGAGAAGCTCAGACGTTGCAGAGGTCTGAGTGATAAAATAGGCGCTCTACCAAGAGTTCACATGGGCCAGTCCGTCGAGGACTTCTATGACCGACTTGAAGATCGGATTGGGAAGGGTTTAGATCTTGTTACTTGGTATGGTGAGTTGTACTTTGAGCTACATCGTGGGACATATACCACCCAAGCGAACAACAAGCGCAATAATCGCCAGTCTGAGTTCCTGCTTCGCGATATTGAGCTTTTGGCTACTGCTGCTACGCTCAAGAATTCGAAGTACAAGTATCCCAAGGAGGATATCGATGATATGTGGGAGGCTACGTTGCTGTGTCAGTTCCATGATTGCCTGCCAGGGAGTTCGATAGAGATGTGCTACGACGACTCGGACGAGGTAAGTACTACCTGCCTCACTACTTATAATATTCTAATTGAACCCGCAGCTCTATGAAAAAGTCTTCAAGACTGGATACAGACTGTTGAAAGAAGCCCACAAAGCACTTGGTCTCGAAGACGTTTCGGCTTCTGAGGTCAGTGGTGGACTCGTTGCCGTGAATACCCTTCCATGGTACCGTAAAGAGATTGTGAATATCTCACCGACCGCGGTCGGCATAGCTTGTGGAAGCGGAACCGCCATCAATGTCAAGCCATTTAAGATTGCCGAAAAGCCAGCCGTGAGTGTCCGCGAAGTCATCAAGGACGTTTTTGTCCTCGAAAACGAACAGCTCAGAGTCCAAGTCGAAGGCGGCCATATCACTTCTCTCTACGATAATAAGGCTGGACGTGAAGTCATCCCCAAGGGCAGCCGTGCCAACCAGCTCGTCATCTTCGACGACAAACCACTCTACTGGCAAGCCTGGGATGTCGAAGTCTATCATCTCGACTCCCGCAAAGAGCTCAACCCAACCAGCACCCGTGTCATCGAGAATACCCCCCACCGCGTCAGCGTGCAGAGCGAAACCCGCATCAGCGATGTCTCTTGGATCAAAACAACCATCAGTCTCACGGCCGCCTTCCCCAACCAACCCTCGCAAGTCGAAATCGATGCCGAAGTCGAGTGGCGTGAAACTATGCGCTTCCTCAAGGTCGAGTTCCCCGTGGACATCCGCAACACGGAGGCCTCGTACGAAACGGCATTTGGCATCGTGCGCCGTCCCACACATTACAACACCACCTGGGACATGGCTAAGTTTGAGGTATGCTGCCACAAGTGGGCTGACCTGAGTGAGCATGGCTACGGTGTGTCGGTGCTCAACGAGTCGAAGTACGGGTTTGCCACCTGCGGAAATGTCATGAGGCTCAGTCTGTTGAGAGCGCCGAAGGCGCCAGATGCTCATGCGGATATGGGGAGGCATAAGATTAGATGGGCACTGTTGCCCCATCAGGGGGATCTGGGGAGTGATACTGTCAGGGCAGGATATGCGTTTAACAACCCCATGCGCGTCCTCCGCGCGCCGGCGGAGGCAGTGGAGGCGTTGAACGTTCTTGATATCAAGCTGAGCGGTGACTCGAGCTTGGTTCTTGATACGGTGAAGAGGGGAGAGGACGACGAGGATGTGAGTCGTGGAGAGCTGCCTAAGAGGAAGGGGAAGAGCGTGGTGCTGCGCATCTTTGATAGCTTGGGGGGGACGAGTAAGGGGGTTATTGAGACTGGGTTCAAGGTTAAGAAGGTGTGGAAGACGAATGTGTTGGAGGATGAGGGGGATGAGATTGCTGTTGAGGAGGGGAAGATTAGGATTACGTTGAGGCCGTTTGAGGTTGCTACGTTTAGGCTGGAGCTTTAGCTATGGGAAGGGGGAAGCTGATGTTGGAGATGAGCTCGGTTCGGGTGGTCCTCCGGGTGCGATGTCGCTTAAAAAATATGAACTATCGATGTGATGAACTTGGCATCGTGTAGTGTGATAGTGACACAGCACTTGTGATGCCAAAGAACGCAAAGCGCACCCAACAATCACGTGCCCAACCAACCAGTTGTTGTCTCGGACATCCATCCCAAGCAAGCGGTCCAACAACGTGACAAAGGGCCACAAGTGTGCGTGCCCCGCGGCGTGCCTTCCCCATTCCGATAACCATCCCGCGAATTCATCCCGTTCTGGTCTTGAATCCCGTTCTTCCCTTTCCCTCCTCCGTGCCCTCTCCCCAAAACATTCTAAGCCATACATCACATCTATCACAATTCTCCTCTCCCCTCGAAACGACGAAACAACACGCCACTGAAACACCAAAAATAACCCTCATGAAACTCCCCTCCCGTTTCACCACGTCCATCCCAAACCTCCTGCCTGCATCCCCAAT
>JPJU01001142.1:0-24856 GCA_000750735.1 Pseudogymnoascus sp. VKM F-4246
CCGCCGCCGCCTCCGCCACCAGGTGGTGCAGGACCCCCTCCTCCACCACCCATGCCCAGCCGCGATTCTGGCGCACCTGGGCCACCTCCCCCACCTCCAATGCCCAACCGCGACTCAGGCTACGTCTCTGGAGTGCCTAATATGCCACAGCCATCGGGTGACCGTAGTGACCTGCTTTCTGGCATCAAACAGGCTGGCGGTATCGGAGCTCTCAAGAAGGTGGACCGCAGTCAAGTGCGCGATCGCAGTGCCGCTGCTGTACCTGGCGCTGCCGCTGCTGATACTGGCCCGGCTGGAAGCGGGCTACCTCCGGCTACTGGTGGTGGCGGCGGTGGCCTGGCTGATGCGTTGGCAGAGGCACTTAACAAAAGGAAGCAGAAAGTTAGCGCTAGTGGTAAGTTCTTATTTCTACGGTTTTTCTGGAAGCAGCTAACAAAGACCAGATGACGAGGATGACGAAGATGATTGGTAAAAGCCCTGGTGGATGTCTGTCCGTTGGCGGGGGTTGTTCGAAAATTGTCACAATGTAATGGGCTTTTGTTAGTTGGCGTCTTGGGTGCGGTCTCCTCCTGGCTCAGTAGAGCGCAACAACATGCGCTGGCTGAGATTCGCATAGAGACACATTAATAAAAGCACAATCAAAAACTTTAGGTTTGCATGGGTCATGTGTTTCGTCGTAGTCTATGCTAAGATGCAGTACACGGAGAGCAGCGCTAACAGCGATATCCCCCGCACAAGGCTAACCATACATACAATGCGAACCCACAACACTTATAAATTTAACTCTACGTCGCACCAGAATTGAAGGGCACGGACGACGAGGACCACAGCGTCTCTCCCACTGCGCCCAGGCCATCTGGCAATAGTAACAAAAGAGATATACTGTCGAGTTCGTTTTCCATTGCAGAATCGTTTGAGAGAAGACAGTCCACACCACACTCTTGGCCGCTGTGCGCGCCAAACTTGTCTAGATATCGTCGATCTCGATATCCTTGGCTCCGGTGCCGGCCTCGTCGTCTTCGCTCTCGCTCCTGTCCTCGTCGAACTCGAAGTTGCAGTCGCCCTCGCCCTCTTGGCCGTAGGTGTCGGTCTCGTTGATCTTGGCGCTCTCGGGCAGCTCACCGTAGGCCTTCAGGGAACGGGCCTCGTCGGCGGAGTACTTGAGGATAACGTCGCCCTTCTCGTCTTGGTAGTCACGGAGCGACAGCAGGATGATGTCTCCCTGGTTGATCCAGACCTTCTTGCGAAGCTTGCCACGGATATGTGCGAGGCGCTTGGATCCGTCGAAGCAGAGCGCCTCGAGACGGCCGTTACCCAACATCTTCAGGACCTGGGCGTATTCTGTGGTTGGGCGTTAACGATCTGGTGGCGAGGCCGATGATGGCGGGTATAACTGCTGAAAGCGAAACATACCTTGACCCTCCTCCTTGAATGTGAGCTCACGCTTCTCATTGTCGTTTTCGTTCTTTCCACGACGACGGTTCTTGCCACCCTGTTGGTAAGAGGCGTCAGCATGGTGCACACGAGTTGTTCGTCGTTGGGCCTCAATGAAAATGAAGAGCGGGGTGATTTATTTCGGATGCGACTTACTTTTCCCTTATTCTTCGGCATATTGACAGATTTCCCTGATTAAAATGCCGTAGTTTTGATCTTTGGTGATCTGGAATTTGATGTTCTTCCTCCGGGGCTCAGGCTCCAAGAGGGGTAGGCTTTATATGAAGTTTGCAAGTGGGACAGTTGTGTGTCGATGGGCGCCTAATGACTTATCGTTGGTGGGGTGAATCCTAAGTTTAGGTGGGGGATGAGTCAGCTAGTCCCTTTCTGAACTTTGGATCAAGCGAGGAGAGAGCCACTCAGCGCCACCCTATTGCACGCTTGTAGAGCTCCCCATTTGGAACCGGCGTTTATATCCACGGCCTCGTAAGATTTACGATCTGAGCCACAAAGAAGCGCGACAAAATGGACTTGAAATGAAAGAAACTACAAACCCTCTCTCGGAGCCAACCGATGCCTACTGAAGGCGGCAGAATCCTCGACCTGGCTGGCCTATTACCGAAACAACTCCTGTGCAGAACTCGATCATCGCATGCGATTTGAAGCGCATACCAACTACAAAATGCTCTCACCAGTAGCCAAAGTAAAGATTGGTCCCGCTGGCCTGTCAAGGCAGAATATCCGGGGGGTTGATATACTACAGATTGTGTGGTCCAAAGAACATATTGCACCAATAAACTCAAAAGTACAACTCACCACTCCCTCACATCCTAGGCACGAAATCATGAAGCGCAAATGGGAAGCCCGCACCGATCCTCTATGGTGGAACTGCCTGACTTCCGGTAAAGTCGGTCCAAAGAGTGCAGTTCGTTCGTGGCTCAGCAACAGGGCAAGGGCGGCATTTGTGCAGGCGTTGAAACGGAAGGGATACGATACAAACGGGAGGAGGATTGACGGTAATGGCGCCGGGGTCCCCAAGCCCAACCTCGTAGGAAGCGTACACATGATGACGCGCGCTGAGCTTCTACGTGCGAAATGGCCAGAAGTGGAGGAGCAGGCGGACAAAATTGTTGCTGAGATTGAGCGGCTACAAACAGAGATGCCAAAACGGCCGAAAGTGAAGAGGAAAAACGATGGAATGATACCCAAGCAAAGCTTAAACAGCGTGGATCGGTAATACCGCAGGCTATATTAAACATGTAAACTATTAGCATTGTACGAAGAGCAGGTGTATAAAGAGTGGTTGTAAATAATGTACAGATAATCTTATAGAAGAAGCGTGGATGATCGCGCGCCATGAAGGTCCAATTCAAGAACGCCAAGACCGAGATAAGCTTGTCCTTGTCCCTGAAGGTGTCGTCGTCGCCCCAAAGCTTCACGAGGCCATAAACAATCCAGACCACCCTCTCCAATCCGCCTTTGCGACACCTCACATACAAGATGTTAATCTCTTTGACTGTGGGCAAGGTCGATGCCGGGGTAGCTGTACTATTGACACAGGACAAACGCCTCGTAAGATTCCAATCAACCCAAATAGGCAACGTCGTGCCCTACGGAGTGCCCCAACTAACGTCGATGATACAAACAGATCGAGTTCCCATCCATCCTACTACCTCCAAACATCTCATCTGGTAGCATTGTCGATATTACTGTTGCCCGCAACTTCGATTCCGAGAGCCAGTCGCAAGACGCATTCAGCCAGCTACAGGATTCAATCTTCCACTCATTTGGCGAGACCGAGCCATCAGCACCGGTCCTGCGCTGCCGAAATGCTACACAAACATCCATCGTTCTTGAGTGGGATCCAATCGAGCTTGCGACCGCGGATGTTATTAGCCTGAGCCTGTTCCGCAATGGCCAGAAGGCAGGCAACATTCCTCAGCCCACAACAATGGAAAGCACGAAAATAAGTGGCCTTGCTGTCGACACCGAGTACACATTTCATCTTGTGCTAAGGACTACTGCCGGCACATTTGCTAGCGACAAAGTTACAGTCAGGACGCACAAGATGACCGACCTCAGTGGCATCACGGTCACACCAGGCATTCTGCCAGCACAACTCAGGGAGAGCCTGGTCGCAGCTGTTGAGCGGATAGGGGCTAAGATCGCGGATACCGTTAGAATCGATACCACCCATTTTGTGACTACAGAAGGCAGAGGCATTACATGGGAGAAGGCCGTGGAGATGAATATCCCTGTTGTGAGACCGGAATGGGTGGAAGGCTGTGAAAGGGGCGGCAGGATTGTGGGCGTCAGGCAATACTATCTCGATGCGGATCCGAGGCAGAGGATGGCTAACTTGGGGCCTACGGCTCCAGGGCAGCAGGCCGCACCAGCTGAGCCTAGTTCCGCGAAGGAGGAGGCCCCTCTGCCTGCTCTCCCTAACAACAACGAGCAGGCAAATGGTGATGAAGCATCAGAGGCTGGCCAGGCGCACAACGAAAAGGAAGAGGATGAAGATGATAAGTCAGAGGAGGATGACTCCGAGGATAAGAAAGTAGAGGCATTGGATGAGCAGAAGGTCAGGGTGGAAGATAACGATCAGCAAAAGGTTGCACTGCGACCAGCCGCGTCACCTACGAATGGAGATGAGTCAAGCGCCGCTGCCAAAAGCCCTGTTACCAAAAGCCCTTCCCTGGAGGCAGATGCTGATACGGAAGAGGGTCGGAAGACTCCTGGAGCTGCAAGCTTCCAGGATGTTGCTCTTTAGAGGACGGGTTACCTAGATTTGTATTTAATAGCGTGGTATACCAGTTGTACGTTTACATCAAGCAATTCAGCACCAATGCGCGAAAAGCTTTTGGCTATATCAATGTACCAGAGTGATAGTTCTAATCTATAATAACGTATTACTATCAAGGGCAGTAACCATGGAATGTTTTGTGCTGAAGTAGAGCAGTGTCCAACTCCATCGGGGGGAGAAGGGAGCAAATGGAACATCTTATGGCATTCTAGAAAACATCAAATTTATAAAAAAAAGCACACGCGATTGTAAAGGACTATATAAGTGTGGATCTGTCGGTGATTGTGCGTGTTGAATACCAATGAGCTTCATTATTATCCCAGTAAACCCAAATATATCATTAAAAATCATAAGGTATAATATTATTTTTTCATATATTATTAAACTACAAATAACTCGACCCAAATTATTCAAATAACGGCCGCCACCCCTCCCCAGTAACAGCGAAAAGACAAACATGTTTGTCTCCCAAAGATTAATATTCCCCCATGAATGCTAAGCTTGGTGATATGCGCTAAGCCTCCTTGGAAGCGGGAAGATCTCGATCGCGGCAATCGGTCGCTCTGAGTGGATGTCTCCCGCCACGCTAATGGGAGCCACCGCAACATTACTTCTCATATTGACGTTGACCGATGAAATCAGCTGTTCACTAGCTAGCTAACCTCAGACCACACCATGTAGACCCTCATCCAGGGTAGACTTATCTCCATAGTTTCACATCTCATAGTCCCTGACAATCTATTAATCGTATCGCAATCTCGAAAAGCCAGATTATACATTCTATAGCACCTATATAAACATGGCATGGTGCTTCGTTTCTCCTGCCTCCCGCGGGATTGGGTTTGCGCTCACGCGGCAACTTCTCCAGACCACAAAGACACCCATTTTGGCCACCTCACGTAGCAACACAGAAGAGGTGCGGACTTCAATCCTCGACGGCTTAAAGGATGTAGATGGGGACCGCCTTACGGTATTGGAGCTCGATTGCATTGGTAAAGCTGCCCCAGTGGCCCAGACGCCGCCGGGATCCCCCCTCCGAGAAGAGACTCTAACAGTATACAGATGAGTTCACAATTTCCACCGCCGCCGACCAAGCGCGCCAGATGTTCCCTCCAGAAACACACCACCTCCGTCTCGCGTACTCCATCCCCGGCGTCCTGTTCCCCGAGAAGTCCCCCGGACAAATCGACTCCCACCATGCCCTCGAGAGCTTCAAGGTAAACACCATCGGCCCGCTCCTGATCCTCAAGCACTTCTGCGACTTCCTGCCACGCAAGAACGCTGTCCTCGAGCACGAAGAGGGTCTTCCTGAGCGCGCCGTCTATTCCTCCATGGGTGCCAGAGTTGGGAGCACGACCGATAATACCAAGGGTGGCTGGTACACGTACCGCGCGAGCAAGGCAGGGGTGACGAGCCTGGCGAAGACGTTTGATTTGTATCTACAGGGTGTGTCCGGGGATAATGCTATGTCGATTGCACAGCACCCTGGTAGTGTGAAGACCGAGTTATCGAAGGATTATTGGGAGCATGTGGAGGGAGACAAACTGTTCTCGCCGGAACTCGCAGCGGAGAAGTTGGTTGGTGTGGCAGGTAGGGTGGGCTTGAATGGGAGAGGCAAGTTCTGGGATTGGAGAGGGGAGGAGATCAAGCCGTAGCCTGCCTTTTTAGGGGTGTTTATATAGCTTTGTCATGCTTAGGCTGTGGGCTACTGGAAGTAGAATGCAACACTTATGTGTTATAATCCTAAAACTCTGGCCAATTCGAACATGCAAGTACTACTGATCGTGTCACAAAATGAAGGGGGTACTTCGTCGCAACTTTGCCCTTCACCGCAAAAATAAAATGAAGGCTCTAATACTCCCTCGCCATAACGATGCAGGAGTCCGAACTAGAATTAACGCTTCCTAACGTAGTGTCGTATGTAAAACGCCGATAAATGCTGGTCGCTGAAATGCCTAGACGCCTAATGATGATTTGAAAACAAGTTTACGTCGAACAACCATAAATATTGGTTTTAACGGTTTCGGGGTTTTGCCGGTAGAAATGGGTCGGCAGGGGGCCTCTTTTTCAAGATTTTAGGACGTGGTGGGAGACCTGAAGGTGGTTTTGGATGTGAAGAACCCTATATATAATATTAGTCATCTGCAAGTTGACCTGGGAAGCACACTTACGTTTGTTTCACCGCCCATCGAACTGCTGCTACTGCGTCTCTCTACCTGCGGTGCAGGGGGGACTTTCGACCGAGATTCGGCCTCAGACTTCGGCTCTACTTTCGCTTTCGGGATGTCTTTCCCAGAATCACCAGAATTTGAGAGAGGTGTTAAACCTGGCCTCGCAGATCCCTTAGATATAGTAGGCACCTACTATCGTTAGCAATCCGAACCGGAATCAGAAAATAAGATGGTATTTGTTTACCTTCTTGGGTGGGCCTGGACTGCCAGTTGGGGAAGGTTCTCGTGAACGCTTTGGCGCTTGGCTTGTCTGGATCGCCAAATTATCCTTGGGGTTAGCCTTGATTGTTGGCCGCGCTGTTGAGACCCCATGTCGGGGTTCACCAGGTTTATAGAGCTTAGGACCTCCACCAGTAGCCGCCGCATTGATGGCTCCCTTGCCACTTGAGACTCGTCTCTGTTCGACAATACTAGGGGCATCAGTCATAGGGACATCTGGAGGTGAAGGCTGGCGACTGTCTGAATTTCCACCAAGAGGCTTGTCGGAATCGACATCTTCCATTTGCACGTCCTCAATGGCCAACTGCTTGGGGACCTGGGTCAGTTTGGCAGATGGCTTCCTCAGCATGGCCATGACATCCCCGGAGGTGAACCGATCTCGCCTCCGTGCATCTTGAATCATGTTCTGCCAGACTCGATCGCGCTGGAGGGTGCTGGAATCTCCAATAACCCAGAGAGAGGACTTGGCACGAGTCAAACCGACGTTCATACGTCTCACGTCTTTCAAGAAACCAACACCACCCATTGTTCGCACACAGGAGAAAATGATAACCTCGGCTTCACGACCTTGGAAGGCATCCGTCGTATTGGTATCGATATCATCCAAAATGTCGTCACCGTACTCCCGCTGCAAAGCAAAACGGATCTCGCGAAGTTGGCCCTTATATGGTGTAATTATACCAACCTTGCCTTTAATATCGAATGAAGGATAGTCAGTCTTGAGTCTCTTATAAAGCTGCAAGGCAACCTTGATCTCGTCATGATTAACCATAGAATGCCCCCCGGAGCGACTCGAAGCACCCTTGAGATCGAAAAACCGGTAAGGACTAAGCAAAGCACTTGAGTGCCAAGGTTTCTGCCTCAACTTCTCCAGACCGGCACCATCAACGAGTTCTCCGTCGTAGAACTCGCCTCTTGGGAAGGAGCTGATTTCTGGATGCATACGGTACTGTGTGTCCAATAGATGGATCCGGTCCGGGTGGTTCTTCTGCATACGCTCGAACAAACTCTGGTCGTAACCAAATTCAGCAGCAACTGTTGAGAGGACAGTGGGTGGAAGTTGCTTGGGATCACCGACCAGAATACACTTGGTACAGTTGTACTTTAGTGGAATCAAGGCACTCATCTCAATAGATTGAGCGGCCTCATCGATGATGACCGTCTCAAACTCGACGCTTATATTCTTGAACATCTCATGTCCACTACCACTGAGAGTAGCGCATAGAACATGAGCCCCGTTGAGAATTTCTTGCTGGATGCGGCGACGATTGATTTCGTTATCACGAGCAACAGTATTACCGTTATCCTTGTCCTCGTCGATTTTGGCACCAATCCGAGCCTGGTCGCGCTTCTTCCCATCAATTTCTCTCTGGGTTCTGAGCTCCAAGGTCTTGTCTCCTTTTGCGCGGGCTTCTTCGAGTTTAGGCCTAAGGACGGCAAGCTCATCCTTGATTCGCTTGGCTTCTTGATGTAATCTCTGGCGCTCCGGAACGACCGCACTGCCATTTGCATTGTCCTTCTCGATTCTAGCATCCGTCAGGGCTTCGAGAGTGACGTCCTTCACATTAGAGTTGATGGCCTCACTTCGTCCAAGTCGGAGGACATTGATCTTGTGGCGAGTGCCTTTCAAATCTGTCACTCCTTCCTTCAATCTGGAAACTAGTTCGTCCACGGCTGCGTTACTCGGCGCACAGACTAATAACTTCTTCGCAATCGTATCCTTTTTCGGTTCTGGCACACCTGCGGGCCGTGCGATTGAGACGCCCGATCCAATTCCCAAGGTTGGTGACAGTATGGCGCCTACCATAGCAACAATGGTCTTCGTTTTACCTGAACCCGGAGGACCTTGGATCAATGTAAAGGCATCGTTTTCTTTAGCGGACCAAATAGCCTTCGCCTGGGCCCTATTGACACCGTAATTATGTTGAACTGGGGCGAGAGCGGTGTCGGGGTAGTTGAGTAGCGGGGATGGTTCCGCCCGCAGGATTTCGGTGCATAGATCATAGTATTCCATACTCTTGAGAGCAGCGAATTCTCTCTCAATCGACGTTATGCTCGTAATCTTGACCCCACGGATCTTGGTATTAGGCGCAAGTGCAAGTCCTCCAGGTTTATTGACGGCGGTGCCATTGAGGCGGTAGGATATTTCCACCACGTCCTTCTTACGGTTGGTACGATATACCCTGGCCAAACAGTGGGCAGACACTCTATCTTTCAGAGGCTCTTTGGCCTTGGAGAGCAAAACAATGTCACCCTCTCTAATCTTCGCCTCGCGGTGATCAGCCATTGTCATCGTGGTGCTGACCTCGTAGAAACTGTCCACTGACATCCTGGTAACGACGGCAATATCAAAAGGCAGGGAATTAGACTCATCACGATCGGTTTTTAGTGATCGCCAGGCTTCCGCTATTAAGAGCGGATAAAACACATCACGGTAACTATCCGGGGTTTGATAGGCGTTGGCTATTCTCACGCATCCGGTACCATCTGGAGGTCCATCGCCTTCCCAGAATATGTCCCATTTGAGGATATCGAGATGGAGGCGAGTCATATCTGGAGTTAACCGAGCGCGCATGTCCTTCGCAGAGCGAACAATTCTGGTTTTCTTCACTGGCCCTTGCTGCTGCCTCATCAACGCTCGTCGTCGTTCTGCCTCAAACTCGCTGGATTTCTTGGAGGATTCCCTCGTCTTCTTGAGCAAGGTCTTCCCGCCCTCCTCCTCCTCTTCCTCTGATTCTTCGCTTGAGGATACCATCATCTCTCCCTTCTCAGGTGCATGGTCTTTGCCAATGATACCAAGGTTTTTAAGCCCTGAGCCCTCCCCTAGAACAGTGGGTGTCCTTAAGGCCTTCGCTTTGGCTATAATTGCGGCATCACGCTGCCTCTTCTCGTCCTTTTCTCTCTGGCGGGATTGCTTTATACTCTCGTTGGACCTGATGGCAATGCTAGGTTTCATCGGGACCGGTTTCGTTGACGGAATCTGTTTGGCTTGCTGACGCGCTCTTATCTGCTCCAATGTACCCTTACCTTGATCCAGCGATCGGGATAAAGAACGCACATCCTCAGCAATGGAATTATCTGGAAGACCTGACTTGTTCTTCCATTGCTCAACGTCGATGACACCTTGTTGGCCTTTGAGTGGCTTGCCTGTTGAGGAAGGTTCATATTTGACGCCATTTGCGGATTTAGACCAGGCATCAATTTTGCCCTGTGTCTTGGAGACCAGGGGTTTCTGTTCGATGTACTTTACGCCATTATGCTCCTCCATAGCCTTTCGTAGCTCAGCTTTCTGCTGCGAAGTCAAGACTGTTTTGATCCTGTCAAATGTGACCCTGTCGATATATTCCACAGACTTATCATCGACTGCCATATCAAACTCCCCGAGACGACGAAGGATCTTGCTGACAAGGCTGACCACAGTTGAGACGAGATATTGATCTTTCAGGCGAAGCCACTTGACTAGGCTTGCAGTCGCCTCGCAGGGTTGCCTCAGAACGGTCTTTCTTGCAGCAGCCAGAGACATAACTTCCCTCGAAGCTGGTGTGGTATCTCCGGAGCCATTGCTGAGAACATTTACCACAATGCTGTATTCCTCAAACAGAGCTTCTGCGTATTCCATAGCGTCGCGGCAGAAATTGATCAAGACGTCAGTGTCGTAATATTTGCTCCATTGTTCAACCGTCTGAAACGAAGTTGCAATGGCTTGCCACTGCTCCGTCCACCAGGTTCTAAGAGAGATTTGTTCTTTGAGAGTGAATGAGGCTTTGCTACGCAAAAGACCGCTTTGAGGATTGCAAAGACCACCCAAAACATCACCGCCTGTTTTGAGGACCTTTGGGACAGCCGCAAAGGTTCGAAACTCATTGATCTTCCTTGCGGCAGATGCCAACGCCATCAACGGCGTGTCCATAAACTTTTCGAGGAGGGCAGAAATAGCTTCCTTTCGGGTATCTGTTTCAGTGACGGCTTTGATTAACGCAACCGCCGCATCGTAGGTAGGTGCATGTGCTGAGGTGAGACCGGCAAATAGTGGATTGGCTGTTGGTATATCACTACAGAGGCGCCGGAGGTTTTCCACGCTGAAGTCACTAATGCGCTCAAAAACACTGGCGACGATCTCTGTTAGCTGGCCAAAGGCGTTGTTAAAGCGCCCCATGCTTTTGTGTAATCCTTCTGGCTGGCCCTTCAACACAAACTTCTCGAGGCCAATCAAAGGGGTAATTCCTCGCAATATGCTGTTGGCCATATTCATATCATTAACTCGGAATGAATCAAGGACGGACTTCCAAATTGACTCCGAGTGGCTGTCCAATCCATGGTCCACGGGCTTGCCATTCTCCAGAGCGAGGAACTCGGCATTGAGAGACCTGCAATCAAGCAGCAGCGCCAAACGAATAACTTGTAAGCCGGCTTCCGATAGTTCTGTGTGACCTTCTGTCCCCTTGGCCACTGTGGCGCAGTTTACAATCATATCCTTGAACTTATCAACCAATCCCAAGACGTTGTTGATCATGATAAAAGACGTTGACGTGTTGATGGTGTATTCCTTTGACGTAAATGTAGCCAAGACTATATTAATGGCAGCCAAGCCAGCCCGACAGCATACAAGCTTTGATGAATCCGGAATGCTCTCTCTTTGATAACGGCCCAATAGACTGACAAGCATACTATGGCAGGCGTCGTATTGCTGCGCGGCCGGGAGTGATTCCATAAAAGGGGTGATCCAGGAAGTTGCGCCGTAAGCATACTTGTCATGTCCTTGGTCATTGATGTGGGATCCAGACAGAAGGCGCTCAAACGCCGGGGAATTGAATACCTGCTCCGCCACAGCAGTTGGAGAAATAGACCCATATGCAGACCAGAATGACTCTGGGGATTTCCCAAGAAGCATTATTAATGCGTGGGTAATGCTGGCCAGAATATCTTCAGAGTCACAAGAAAGGTGGATCAGCGCCAGATGGTAGATATCTGGAGTAACCTCCAGCCCGCGCAGAGAATGAGTAATCAGATCGCTGTCAAGCTTGTTGATAATAAGAACAAGCCCCTCCCAAAACCGTTGAATCTCTACCAACGAGCGGCCAGGCACGGCAATGAACTGCATCTGTTCCGCCAGAGCATCTTGCACAGCCCACTCAAAAGTTTTCCTGTCGAGGTCCTCGGGTGCTTTCCTCCAGCCCAAACTGGCAAATTGATGACGATGCTGGTCAGCGTCAAAGAGGAAGCGGGTCGTCGCAGGGACAATGCCCCCTATCCGGAGGACTTTTGTTGTTTGAACAAGCTGGAGCACATCGCCCAGCAGAGTCGAAAGTTTTTCTTTGGACTTGTGATACGACGGGCAGCATAATGCCTCATAGAGCGCCGTGAGAGCAACTATGTCAGAAGCAAGTGATCGCATGGTACGTTGAGCGACGGGAAGGGAGTTCAAAAGAGAAGCTGCTCTACCGAGGCCTTTGTCGATTCGAGAGTGATCAAAGCGGTCAATGACATCGCATAGCTGCTCCACAACTTCATCGGCGAATTCCTCGGACATGTATCCTATAAACTCCTTCCTTCCCGTATGATAGTTGCGGACACATTGGTCGCAGGTGGTCAGGAGATCCGTTAAACGGCGTTCGTATGAGTCCCCAAAACCCGCCTCCTCAGCCTGCTCTGGAGAAAACCCAAGTGATATAGAGAACCGGTATGCAATGCGTAATCTTGTTTTCCCATCGTTTATGTATTGAATCTTCGTAGCGGAGGATGCACCATCCTCATCATTGTCCGGATCGCCGTAGTTGACAATGTCATCGTCGGTCCGTTTCGGGCAGAACCAATGTGCGTCGGGGGGGAATTCATCCATCTTCCTGCTTTCACGTCAGTCCGCCACTCAATATCTGCAAGTGAAAGTGAAGTCAATTTACCCCTGCAGAGCTTGGAGCTCTTCATAGATTCCCTCCATGGTGTGGTCTACGTCTGAACCCAGCGACGGGCGCCAGGTGCAGAATTGGGGGGGTATAGCGAGGATAAAGTGGCACTGCGAGCATTGCTCAAATCATACTGAGCTTTAATGGGGCACCAGCAATTGAAATTATGATGAGATGGGCTGTAGCAATGAAGATGAAGCTTGTTTGTTGGGGGAAGGCTGGCGTTGTGAATTGAGCAAAGCAAGTCTCGGGGCGTTTAGGTGAAGCTGGCTTGGGCAAAAATGGGTAAACACAAGAGGCCGTAAAGAAACTCGTGAAGTAGAAGTGCAATGGGTTGATCCAGAAAAGAAATCTTAAGCAAGCCCCAGGGTGGTGGGCGGACTCGTCTGAATTTCAAAAAAGGGATATATATTCGGAGTTAGGTGGACGCGACCAGCGAAGTACGCCGCTGAGGAATTTGGAGTGTCGCGATAAAGTTCACTGATAAGATAAGCTGTGACACGAACCAGTGCTTGGCGTGGTGAGAGGTCACGAGATGAGCGATCGAGATATTAGAATATCGAGGTCGGCATTTCTGCGATCATATTTTGGATTCATTTGTTCTTTGTGATGGCTACCGTCCCTGGGGATCGATTGCTCTTTCTAGCATCGATAATTTCAGGGTGGTTCGACCCCCGTTTTTGGCTACTATACCCTCGAGTCCGGCGGCTTCGAGGTGTTCTAACAGTGAATTTAGAGCGTAGAGTTACTGGGTTCCAAATGGCACCGGGTCAATATACGGTTTTGATACTGGATCGGAAGAAAATATACAAGTGGACATGAAGATGGCAGGTTTCAAATGACTCCCTCACAATTTAATGGTGCTTTCATAACGAATTCAAGGTTCAAGGGATATATCCCGCGAAGCATGAAGTCACAATAGAATTCAAACGTAGATCTCGAGAAGTAGTAGTTTGAACTGTTTTGTACTATTAACACTCGTATCTACAAGGACAATTACTCTATCATGCAAGGTTTTCCCAAAAACAAACGCAACTCCTCCCCCAAACCTAAGCAAAGTCCCAAGTCCAGTCCCTCCAAGGCAGGCAAAATTCTCACCCCAGACACAATTTTATACAGCACACACACGCCGCACTCCCAAGGGTTGCTGCTTTTCCCAGCGCAAGCCCTTCCCATCCTCCCGAGAAAACTAGAAAAGGAACCATAAATCATGGCTACCTGATGCAACGCCGACATGCGCCAAACTGAATGCCGCAGAAACAGCACAGAGTAGATTGCTCATCCAAATCGTGAATGCTTGGATATCCCTGGCCCCCGGATGGCCGCCAAAAAAAAAAGAGTAGTACAGAGGAAAAAGAAAAGGAGGGCATTAATGTACAAACGCCGTGTGTAAGAGCGGCGGCTAGAATCGTAAGGATGAGACGCTTATCATCTTCTATTCGTCAGAGACGCGGCTCATCTTGCTGCGGACGGGCCCGCGGGAGTGGCTGGACTCGACTTGGGTTAACATGGCTGCGGAGGTGAAATCGCTGCTGGCTTCGAAACTGGGGCGGACGCGATCCATCGAGGCGCGCATACGGTCGAAAGACGGCCTAGGCCTATCGCCTGATAGCCTATGGTTGGGGTTTTCCATAGGTGGCTCTAGAGATGTCCGGTGCCTCGCATAGTCTGTTCCGTCGATTTTGTTCTGGCTCCGAGGGTTGTAGGTTGTGGTAGTCGGGCGTTGGCCATCATCGAAATCCATGGGTTGCTTAGTCGGATCCGTGATGTCCGATGAGGTTGCAGATGAGTCCATCGTCTTTGGCGGATACGGTGGTGATGATGATGATTCGTCGTCCAGGTAGTCGAACTTTCCTTGCCTGACTTGCTCGCGAATTATATCGACATCGTAAGGGAAGTAGACCTTCTGAACAAACTTGACGACAAAGCGAGGCAACAGGCAGACAACGACCATAAGGAACGTAACAGCCCAAAAAGTTGGTTGGGCAAAAACCTGGCTGGCTGCCTGGTAGAAGAACACCGCCGTGCCAACCGATGAGCCCCATACGCCGACCCAGAAGAATACGAGCAGGGTACTGATGGCTACCAAGAGGACCATCAACCAATCCCATCTGTAAGTATTGAGGAGGATATAAGCGTTTACGACTATAACGGCTCCGCATGAAACGTAGACGCCAACTCTGTTGCGATCTCCAACATCCTGGCCACTTGATGTGACGAAGGTGCCAGGGGCGAAAAGGAGGTATACGATGAAGAAGCAAATCACTGATTGATACGTTCCATCAAGCATATAGAGCCTGCAAATATGTTAGTTCACATGTGTGAGAAAGTAGATCGGGGTAACTTACCAGAACTTCCTCTGCGTCCACTCCTTGCGCTCGATACCACGGCGGTAGAGCTGGGGAACAGCTAATGAGACCTTGTCGCTAACATCCTGATCCAGCACACCCATGAAGATGACTGGAAGCGAAGTGAAAGCAATGCTGTACAGTAAGATGAAGGTGTAATCATATAAGTACGCCTGGTCGAAATCCGCATAAATCTGATACCAAAAGAGGGCGGCGGTCCACACTAGATTCTTGTAGAAGAAATTCGCGATGGTATCTCCCAAACGACGATATGACCAACGACCATGGACAAGGATAAGACGTTGAAGGAAGCGGAACTGGCCAATGGCATAATCAGATGACATGACGGCCTGCCTTCCTTCTTCTCCGGCAATTCCAACTCCTACATCGGCCTCTTGAATCATAGCAACGTCGTTGGCACCATCTCCAACAGACAAGGTCATGACGTCAAGTCCAGTCTTCACCATCTTCACGACAGCGGCCTTTTGAGCGGGGCTGACACGGCAGCAAAGAACGGACTTGCATTGTTTGCAAAGAAGGAGGAACTTCTGTCGTAGGGTTTCGTTGAGAACAAGCTTCAACGAGTCTCCATCAATGACAATAGCGTGGGTGGGTGCAGGAGCCTCGTGGTTCTTCATTGCCGCTTGAAGCTCCTCATCCGATCCAGTCATGTTGAAAGTCCGAAGATGTTGGTCGAGCTGTTCTTCGGCAGTGCTCAGCTTGTCATCCTCGATTTTGAAGATGATTAGTTCCATATCGTTGTTCAGCAGGTTGCAGGAGAAGCCGATGTTGATGGCCGTCTCGACCTTATCTCCGGTCAGAACCCACAACTTGATACCAGCCTCAGCAAGTAGAGCAATGGTATCCGGGACTCCTTCTTGTAAGCGATCTTCGATGGCTGTGCCCCCGAGTAGGGTAAGTTCTTGCTCAATCATCTCAGACACGCGTTCCAACTTTTCCTCCCGGTCATTGATGGCGGCGGCAGCCAACTCGTGCTCCTTATTCCAGATTTGGTACTCCTCTTCATCCAGGGTCCTTTGTGCAATGCACAGTGTTCTCAGACCTTCCCTAGCGAACATCTCCAAATGTTCTGCTGTTGATTGACGAAGCTCCTTCTGTTCGCCAGTCTTCAAGCGAGCATAAATGGTGCTGTCCGCACCCTTGCAGAACAGCATAATTTTCCCATCTGGCATGCGAATAATGGCGCTCATACGCTTGCGCGTTGAGTTGAATTCTAGCGTGTTCAAGACAGTATATTCTTGTTCATCGCCAAGAACATTGACTTTTATGCCGTGATGCGAGTTTCCAACGACTGTGAAGCCAACATCCCTTGCTGTAGCAACAAGAGCCGCCTCATCCGGAGACTGAGCCTTGAACTCCATTTTCGGTGGATCTCCAGGAGTAACTTCGGCGATGACACTGTGGCACAGGGAAAGCGCCAGCATAAACTGTCGAGTGGCCTGTTTTTGCTCTTCTCCTGACTCACCGTCAAGATCGGAAATGTAGTCGGGAGCAATGAAAGTTAAATCTTCGTCGTGGAGATAAGGGTTATTGTGAAGCCTTCGGGTCTCTGCAATCATCCTCACCCGCGCTTCCGCGATCTGCTCCTGTGCTTTGGCTGCCTCTTTCACGACGTCAATGCCTTGACGACGCTGCATGCCAGCTTGGGCTTCGGTGTAGGCTTCTCCATACGGAATTCCATTGACAGTAGCCTTCTTGAATTCCATGACGTTCTGCGTCAATGTTCCAGTCTTGTCAGAGAAAATGTATTCAATCTGACCGACGTCATCTGAAATATTCCACGACTTGGGCGTGCAGGGGTAGTCGAGTTTGTCGTAGTACATGTGTATATCGCTGTAAATGAAGCCCGCCTGGAGGGTTTTGATAATTTCCACAGAGATAAAGAGAGCGATGGGGACCAAATTTTGAAGTAAAATGAGGGCAGCCCAAAAAGTGATGAGACCTTCGACGGGCGCTGCTATTTCCGGATAGTCGAAATAGTGCAGCGACTTATCACTTCTGGCCCAAGCAAGACCCTCGACAAGCCCAGAGATGAAGCACATAAAGAAGAGAATAACGAAGTTGTACACAACGTTCCAGTTGAGTTCCCGTGCAATTCTCGAGCGCTTGCTGGGCGTCATTCCTGAGTTGAGCATAATCTTGGAATCGAATCCAGTGAACATGACCACGCCAAGGGCCCACTCGGTATTCCGTAAATTGCAGCCTCGTAGGAGCATGTTGTTAATGGAGATAGGTTCTGCCATAGGCTGGCCGGGAGCATGAGGGTCGTTCTTATCCGCCTGCGTCCAACGAGCGACACCGCTGTATTGATACAAGTTTGGCTGTGGGGGTTCGCTCTCGATAACAAACTCGGCCTGTTCACAGTCCCTGGCATGCTTGAGTGATTGCCCACATTGCAATGCGTGACGAAGCTTGAGATTAGTTTCGCCATCCAGATTCTTCGTTTCGGCGTAGCAGGCGCCTTCGGGGTCCGATGTTGCTAAAATGACGATGTCGGCCGGAATCTGATCGTCGTTATAGATTCGTAAGAAATCTCCAACCTGAACATTCTTCCAATAATCCTGATGGAACCTCGCTTTCTTAGACACAGGGAGGCGGCGATTTACAACGTCGCCCTGGTAGTGGCTTATAACACCCGAATCCTCCGCCTCGAAGTCGGCTGCTGATTTAAATGGGTTCGAGGACTCGCTGGCATCTTTGCGTATATTTGGGGACGGCATATGGGCCATTTGAATATCCTCCCCTGCAGACGCATACGACATGCGTTGAGAGTATGCTGATTGGCGTCTAGTCGCAGAAGTTTCGTATGATGCACGCTGGGTGTCCATTGCGCGCTCTGGATATGATTTCCCCTTCTTTTCCGACTTGTCTTTGCGAGATGTGAGGCCCTTTAGCGCTAGGTATACAAGCTTGATGCCTCTCGATGTGGCTTTCTTGATCTTTCGCCATAACGAGACGTCATCTGAACTGATATTGACATTATTCCAGTTAACGAGTCGGTGGACAGTGGAATTATTGAGTTCATTGTCGAGAATAGTTCGCCGCCAATCTTCAATGGCATCTTTTACAGATGTAATGACAACGACGACAATCAGAGGTACAGCGTTGAGTCCCGGGTTAACAGCACCAAAAATGCTGAAGATCTGTCGCACAGATAAGCAAGTGAGATTGATTGGATTGGCTGGTGATACTTACGGAGAGGATAACCATAAACAAGAAATATATGTTCGCAATGTTGTGGAACTGGTACCACAGGTTCTTCGGTATGAAACTCAATGGTGTGTACTTCGCAGTCCGGATCTTATTCCTTGCGTAATGTGCCGTCGGGTGGCCATTGGCATCGACCGCATCAGCCGGCAGTGTCATATTGACGAACACAGAGCGTGGGCCAGGTCCATCTTGACTCTCTTCAGTGGATTCAGCCTCTCCCTCCTCGTCCTCTTCTGCGACAGTGTGCATGACGCTGGGGTTGCTGGAGCTCTCAGCCCCACTGGAATCGCGCTTCTTCTCATTCTGGCCCCTCTGCAGGCGCTCAAGGATCGATACCCTCTTGCGGCTTCCCTGCCTCCCTTTCAGCTTCCGCGTGGCCCATCTGGTGCGTTTCGTAGGTGCTGGTGTTGTGTCGTCCGCCTGGCCCTCAAGGTCCCCGTGGCGAGGCTGGTCAGCCATGGCAAGCTATCGATTGGGCTACTGCCCGTCTTCTGTCGAGTGTCCGCCAGCGCTGTCGAGTATTATGCACTTTTGTTTGAATATTATAGTGACGGGTATAGCGATCATCAATCTGTATCGTGGGTTGGTAAGGAGAGGCGACGATACGTTGGTCGCAATTGCTAAATCCCGGGGTTGGGGTGGAGGTGGTCAATTGTTTTATCATAAGTACCGCTGATACCGGCAGAAGCGGCGAGGTGGCAGCAGCGTCCGCGGCGGGGCAAGAGTAATGCAATGCACTAGAGGGCGGCAAAGCGGTAACAAAAATCACAATTCGTCGGACCGGGGACAAAGATGTTCTTGAGTGGCAACATGTCACAGCGGAAGTTGATTTATGATGATGCTATGAGCCGTTATTTGCACCAATACGAATGAGCGCCAAAGGCCAGACAACTACTGTACTTAGTAGAATTCGGGGAGGGATGGAATTTTTGCCGATGTAGAAGTACATGTATGAATTAGAAAGTGGAAATCTACACTCGGCGAGGAACATTACCCAAGGCGAGTGTCAGCGCCAATGCCAAGTCTTCTTTTCCGACTAGACGACTAAGCTTAAGTACTAGTACCGAGCTACAGGTACGAGGATGTGTAAGCGCTATGAACGAGAATAAAACTTAAATTCTCAGGCTCAGGCTGGACCATTTCTCTGGCATTCTTTGTTTCGAAGTATGTACGTACGTCCCACGTTGTATGTTGGAGTTCAAGTTACAGCGGAAAGAGCACAGGTACGGTACAGTAAGTTCATACTGCCGTGCTCTTTCCAATATCTCATTAATATAATATCTGCCCCTATCCGTTCAATTTGACAGTGCATGAGAGTAATGTTCCAGATAATATATTCTCCAAGATCTTCCAACACAGCGGCACAGCAGTATCCACTGCTCCTCCCATGTCTCCATATTAAAGTTACAGTAGAGCAATTCAACCCCTTGCAGAATTGGAGATCACGGAGCAGAAAGGGACGTCCGAAACCTGTATCAGGTCTACAGAGTACAGCATTTACTCCGAAAACCGGGGGACTTCAATATATGGAGTTAAGGGGAATTTTGGTGACCCCGGACATCAGGTCGGCGTTAAATAATAATGCAAAGATGGTATAATTGCGGGTAGATGGGTAGATAAACCTGTCTACGAAACTCTATTCCGTATCGAGTACGATTTACGGATACGACGAGCTTAGTCATCCATAGCTTAATGCGCCCAGACGACATTTGAACTGTATGATATCTTGCGTGTGTTTGTTGAACGTGTATTCTATACTTTCTTTCTTTTCTTTCCCCCTTCGTTCTTTCCCTCCACTTCTCTGTATGCTCATGTACGCCTCATCTAACTCTGTCGCTGTGCCGCAAGTCATGTCTCGGTGACGGTGAACGCCCAGCCTTTCATATTACAGGAACGATAAAGGCTCAGCAGGATGATCAGCAATTTGCATATGATAATCTAAGAAAATATCCACTAGAAGCCTATAACGGTTGTCATAGCACGCGAATCTCCCTGCTGTGAATTAGGACAGCCTTGCCACCGTCGTGAGAAATCTCATGTTTGCCAAATTACCACTGTGGCTGGTAGGAAGCCACAGCGACACCCTCCACTTCGGTCAGACATTGTGGCTGGGCAATATTAATATTGACAAAAAGATATAGCTTTGAGATAATGTACATTTTTATGTTTGTTTACTACAAGGACAAGTTAATTTTTTTTATTATCCCAAAATCGATGGTTATCCCACTTTAGCGGCTGGCCGCCCGGGTCACGGGAAGCCATCGCGCTTCGCGTCTCCCTATCGCGAAACCGCGTACAGCACTAAGATAACGGAAGGCTGCTGGTTTGTGAACCTTGCTGCCCCTCCATCCGATCTTCCCCACCAAATACATTCAGTAACCTTACGCGCCATGCTTCCATGACGTAGCCTATAGCCAAACGGCTGTGTTCGAATATGCCCCCGAAAAAAGTCGAGTTCCCTCCCCAAAAGGACAATCTTCACCGGTTCTTCAAACCAATACCCCGAAAGCAGGAAACAAAAGACGCCACAACCAGTGTCCCCGAGAAGCCTTTCACTTCCATCACCAAGAACAAGAATGAACTGCCTGCGCCCCGACCTGCCACTGAAGCGCAGTCACTTTCTAGTGATTCGCGGATGACCTCCAGCCAGCGCATTATCAAGGACTCAGATGAGGAAGAGAGCGACCTCTCCGAACCCTCTGATTCTGACCAGGATCTGCCAAAGCGTCGTCCCTCCCACGCAGCTCCCACAACTATCATTAGCCGCAAGAATGGCCAACCTTCGCCTCAATTTGAGCCGTCTGAAGCGAAACCCTCTTCTAGCGAACCCCGAATGACCAGCCAGCTCACCGTTGAGGACTCAGATGAAGAGAGCGACACCTCTGTAGCACCGTACCTCAAACAAACACCCAAGTCGAAGACAAAGGATTCCGGAAGCAGCCTCTCTGATACCCCTCCCACAACTACTACCAACAATAAAGATGGACGCCTTCCGCCCCAACCCGAGCCTGCCAACGCACAATCTGCCTCTGCCAGAACCAAGATGACAACTGGCAAGCAAACATTCGAGGACCCATTCAATGAGGAGGATTCCTCTGATTCGGACTCTGATCTGCCGGATCTTTTCATGCCCCCCACTACCACTGAGAAGTCCACTTCTAGGAGTACACGCAAACCCAGGGTACCGCCATACGGCTCTCCATTAACGTTCCAACCAAAACATAAATACAAATTCAGCATCACGTCGCTGGTCAGTCAGTCACAGAGGCACGAGGCTACAGAGGCCAGTGCACAGAGAGCGAAGACCATATTAAATGAGCCTGAGAACGGAGAGAAAGCAGAGAAGCATGGCGATAAGGAGGCTCTATTGGAGTCGGTGATTGCGCACAAGGATGCCGACAGCGCGGACAAGATTCTGCAAGCCGTTGCGCGCACCGAGGCCACAGCAACGGATAAGAGATGGTATTTCTTCGACCCTGACGGCGAAACGCCGAATAACAAGCCAACAAAGCCTCCAGCCAATATTCCAAAAATGTATATGAAATATAATCTGGGGCGTAATATAGACAGGGACTCAACGGCTTTATCTGGAGCTATGGAGTGTATGGCCCCTTTTCAGGAGCTGTCCGAGGAAAGCTTTTTATGGATTCTAGTGATGGCATGCATACAGCCAACCGCAGTTCCTGAAGTACCATTCTTCGATGCTCTGTTGGCGGACCCCGAGGCAATACAGAAATACCTTCGTCCAAAAGCTGTCAAGGAAATGTTTGATCTATTAGGCGCTCTTCCCCGAGCGACTGATCGAAAGACCAAGGTCGAAGCAGTCAATGTTTATAGGACTGCGTACGAGGGCCGCGACTGGAATACTTTACAGCTCTACATCAAATTCCTCGGCGATGCAGCGAAGCTTGCAACGCCACTTACTTGTGGTTATACAATGTCTCTACTAGCACGGCTTTGTGCGGATAGCCTCGTGAAGGATACCGGAATGCTTCTATCTACGGTATATTATACCATGGAGGCGCTCTCTGAAGCCATCGATAGTGGCTACTGGGAGACCTTAGTATGTGCTTCTTTGCCTCCTTCATGCACCTACTAACTCAAATTGACAGTGTCGGCACATATGCTCTGACATATACAAAACAGTAGTACAGAAATCACTGTGCCTACAAATTCTTGACTGTATACCATGCTCTACCCCTCGCCTGCGCGATCTGCGAAGGCGAATATCTCTTGCCGTGTTCTGCCATGACGGCGACCTAACCCAAAAGCCCGCGGAGCAAACCATCGAGCTGCGAAAACTCGTGCAAGTTCTGAGCAGCCCAAGGTTTCAAACCAGCAGAGATACAGACTATGCGCAGCTCTCAGCGCTAATATCCCTCCTTGGCATTGCCATCGGGAACGAGCCCGCGGCCGATATCGACTTGAGCGATCCGCAAGTTGAGGAAGAGTATAATTCCGACATCGATGAGTTGGAATACCAGCTCAAGATCATATGGAGTAGTATCAACGACCGTGGGACGTTGTCCCCGTCGAGAATTCATACAAAGCGGACGATAGAAAAGTTGCGGAACCGACTGTTAGAGCTGACGCGGACGCGTCTGAAGCCCAAGCAGAGTATTTTCGACCTACCTAGACATGGAGGAGACAGAGAGGGCGCGGTGAAGCAGTCCGCCTTCATGACGAAGCACTTTAGGAAACCAATAGCTAATGAATAATGGCGGCGATATAAACGCCTTGGGTTAGAGTTTGGAGTTCAAATAGATCAAAATGACAATGTAGCACAGAGTATAATTTAGAGCTCAAATTTCTCTCGGCTTTCAACACGCTCCATGGTCGCTCTGCAGTGTAAATATTATCATACAATTCCAGGCTCTCCAATCTACGTCATGCTCTCCCCAAAAAGCAGCATCCCACAACCCCCCCACTGTCCCTTCTATAAGACCCCTACATCACGACTCGGCAAGCAGCAGCCGTGAAACCACAAGACCGCTTAGTCGTAGAACTTCCGGTTCTCGTTCTTCCCGAACAGCGTCGTTCGGATGGCGGGTAAGGCGTTATCTTGGAGCAGCCTCAGACGCTCATCCAGGGTATTGTTGATATCGATCTTGCCACCACTTCCCACAATCGAGACACCGCCCGCCCTAATCCCATTAGTAAGGTAAGTCCAGGTAAGCAGAACATGACGCAAACTCACAAGCCCTCCTCGAGCGGGTTGGCCTCATCCAGGCTCGCCGAGATCTCCTTATTCGTATTCTTCGTATACTCCTTACTAGCCGTCTCCACCGCCTTCTTCGCAACCGCCGCATCCGCCTTCCTCGTCCTAACCTGCACCTTACTCTCATTCAAGGCATAGAAGCCCTCCAGCATCAGATCCTTGAGGATCGCCTCATAGCGAGCCTTATCCTTCGTGACCTCCGGCAGCTTCTTCGCCGCCGCCTCAAAGATCCCATCGAGCAGCTCCTGGCGCGCGCTCAGCACACGCAGCCGCGTCTTGTTGGACACGGTCGAGGCCGTGATCTGCTGCGACATCGAGGCTGCCTTGGACTTCTTCTCGTACTGCGTGTCGATTGTGCTCTGCTCCTCGCGGACGAGCTTGGCCTTCTCCATGGCGAACTCCTCGTCGGCCTTGATCTCGATCTCGCGCGCCTTCTCTGTCGCTTCCTGCTTGATGAAGGCTGTCATCTTCCTCAGCTCTTGACCCACCTGCGGTCGGGGTTAGATGTGCTGTGCTCTGCTGCAGTGTTGGGGGGTGGGAGGGCGTACCTGGTCGTCAGAGAGTGCTTGTGCGTGCGACATCTTGGGCAATGGGAAGAGATGGGTCCTGGCACGTCGGAGTGTGAGGTTGTAGAATGTGCTGGTGCCGTCTCCAAGATGCGTGTGGTAGGTAGCGAGTTGTGGTTGAGGTCTTGAGCTGGATCCTGGACAGATTAAGCTCCCGTTCCGATAAGCACCAAGCGCCAACCGATATGCGTCTCAAGGTGACACCAAGTTCCTCCAAAGTCAGGTGACAACCCATTGAAACGGCGGATGTTGGATGGACCGATGATCGAGTCAAGTGGTGAAAATGTCATGGGAGGCTGTTTCTTCTAATTGACTACTTGAGCATACTATAACCTACCAGTTTGGGTATTTCAAACATTATACTGTAGCCTTACGCCTCAGGGTGTCTTTCGTTACCGCATAGCCGCAAGATTCCAAAATAGACTCGCCGCCGCACCCATACAAAGCCGCGTGTGGTCTCAGAACGAACCACCCGAGTGACACCGCCTTGGTCCGGACCTCTCTCCACCACGTTCCTAGAAAACCGCACCACTCCCACTATTCCCACCATTCCTCCACCAACACCGCCAGCGAGAGTTCGAAGACTGCAAGACCGCCTGGAATCCAATACACACTCACGCAAATGAATACGAACCTCTACCGCTGAGTGATGGTGGGCCAGCTCGGCGACCTGTCGCCAGAAGGCAGTATAGCTGTAAGTCTTCCTCCATCGCAGCATCCTCAACCCTCCTCCCCTCTCCCTCAAACCACAAGCACGAACGACACTAACCCTCCCGGTGCTCCCAGATTGGCATACTCGTCGGCCTCATCTCAACCAGCGTCCAAAGCCTCGGCCTAACCCTGCAACGCAAATCGCACATCCTCGAAGACGAAAAAGCGCCCCATGTCGCGCGGCGCCCCCCC
>JPJU01001147.1:0-34977 GCA_000750735.1 Pseudogymnoascus sp. VKM F-4246
TTTTTTTTTTTTTTTTTTTTCGGTGTTAGAGCTTGTCAGATTCAAAATTCAATTGCGCGGTACGTTTTCCAATATTCAAGAAGCAAGTTGTTCAAAACACGTGTTAGTGTTCAGGATGTGGCGAGGTGGTGTTGGCGTCCACGTCGGTGCCGTCCAGTGGCAGTCGCTCGTGTGGTTGTCGAAGTTGGGCCATATCCGTGTTGCCGATTGCGAATCCGCTTCCTCAAGAGCTCCGTGGTGTACCATCCATCTCTCAGCCGCCAATATACAGAGTAAAGTTTGAGCAAACACCAAGATTTCCTTTACCCATCTGTCGAAATAATAAATTAGG
Organism: Pseudogymnoascus sp. VKM F-4246; assembly: GCA_000750735.1. Classification (NCBI taxonomy): domain Eukaryota; kingdom Fungi; phylum Ascomycota; class Leotiomycetes; order Thelebolales; family Thelebolaceae; genus Pseudogymnoascus; species Pseudogymnoascus sp. VKM F-4246. The sequence continues at coordinate 332 of JPJU01001147.1, forward strand.
CGGCGCTGGCCCATTTCTTCCTCGCCTCCATTGTGCACCCGCCAGTACCAAATTTGCGCGGCATCCGACCAGGCGACAACCCCCAGCTCTTCATCGACCACGTCCCACCCTGTTGAGGCTCGAAAGGCGACTCCTTTGCGGATAACACCTTGCGCACGCTTTGGTACTGATACGCTTGCCCCGTGAGTTTAACCACAGCCTTGTGGATTTCTTTCGCGGCCATTGGGCGGTCCTCTTGTTTTAGCACGTGCTCGACATATTTCTTTAACCCCCCTTCAACTCTAGCGGGGCGACTTGGCAATGGCTCGCTCATAGATGCAGCCGCCCCGAGCTCATTTAATCTGGAACGATCTTCGCCGAGCGACCTCATCCAACCTGCCGATGTAGCTGGTGGCGCCTCAGGGAACGGCGTGCGGCCCAGTCTTGCTCCTATCGGTGATGACTGCGGTGACGGCGCTATGGGGGAGTTGACAGGTTTGCAATTCCCAGCGACCCGAGTCTCATGCTCGGACCCTGAGGTTGGTTCTGGGTTTAAAAGGGAGCTCACATCTATCCGGGTTGTCACTGCCGGTGCGAGACGAACGGGGAGGTTCAGGTCCGAGCCGTGAAAATGTGTTTGAGCATCCATCTTGAGGGCGACAAGAATGAGAAGCTCACAGCGGCGAAATATCCGGAGCAGCTGTTACTCTTCAAATCTTTTAAGGCGGGATCTGCGCTATGCTACTGCTTTGATAGCTGCCGATGGTGTTGATTCTGCTGAGAATGTGTGTTGGGTATCAAGTTGTGAATGAAAAAGGAAGGAAAAGGACGATTGTGTTAGGAAGCTGCGTTGGAGTATCAAGTTGTGGACGAGAAAGGAAGGAAGGAAGGAGCAGTCGAGAGATATCGAGAGATATTTTACCACGGCATTTCCATTCAGACTGAGCTAAAATGGCTTCTACAATAGGGGCTAGATGTTGACGCCAACTACGCTAAACTACGCCAACGATAGACCGGACTTGAGCTACTGAGGAGAGGAGAGGGATCTGGTGGTCGGGACAACCTCAAAGTCAATAGTTCTCAGGCCAGGAGGAAGCAGTATGCACTCAAATCAGGCGTGTACAGACTGCATCGGTCTTCGAAGCGACTATTAGGTTGAGCCATTACAGCGCTTGCACTCTAGTGCACATGTCAACTGCGGTACCTGGCCTGATATGCCGTCGATTTGTGGGACTCTAAGGATTCGGTGGATGGAGTGGCTGGCATTTTTGGGGCTTCAGTCTGTGCCTTGCCGACGGATACAGAGCAACGGGACCATGGAAGATTAAATCGATCTATGATATTGCAATGATAACGGAAATTAAGTAGGAAGGCAAACCCCCTTGTGCCCATACCATTCAATTGGCAAGTAAGTAAAATAGTGATGATCACGGGTAAACAATGGGATGTTCCTTCCTTGAATGAAGGTTAAGGAGACCCCAATTGAGGCTGTTCGGCTTAGTTCGTAGAAATACTCACTTATGGTTGGCGCCGAACCCTTAAAGGCGCCGGTTCTTTTGTAGTTGAGGCGCCAATTTTTAGTTCGGGTTCTAGAATTACGATGGAAGTACCCAATAGACCATTTATATCATTGACTCAGTTCTATTCTATCTATCATTTGCTGCAGGTTGGTATGCTCAGTTGAGCCAAACACTATCCATAGCACCAAATCCAGCAGCTACTCCGCCCTCTTCGCTCTGATCACCTTTCGTTCTGAGCAGATATCCTCCCTGCTCATTACTCAACACATCACCCGTGTCCTGGTTCCAAAGGCAGGTGCCATACACGCCTAACTCGCATATGACACCTCCCCTCTCTACCTCGCCATTACGTAAAATTAGGTTCTCTACTGGCGGTGGCGTGATAATCTCCATTAGAATATATGACTTCCAGTGAGACTCTGGCAAGGACTTGAGGAATCCCGGGATGGCAGAGCGATAGATATTGTTCCCACCGCCTTCGCGCTGTGGTTTTAGCACGTAGCCCTTGCACTTTTCCTCGTCCAGTGCCAGCTTGCGGGCTTTGAGACCGGCTGGACTTGTATCGAGGGGATAGATGTTGGTGAACGTTTCTTCAAGGCTGGTGCGAGTCGTAGAATCGGGAATGAATTTCGAAAGAATGGAAGTGGCGGGGTCTTCCACTGGAGTAGCAAGGACCTGTTGAACTTTCTTTGCACCAGCAAGCTGGGTCAGAATCGAGGGGCACTTTATGGCATTTGAACGCTCTATGTGGAGGCGTGCTTCCCATGCTCCTTGATCTGGATAGTCTGACGGGCCGTAGGCAGATCGGAAATAAACGACAGCCACTTCATATACCTCAGAAGGCGAGTGAGGTGGCCGATAGAGAAGCTCTCGGCGCGTGGTAGATTCCAAGGTAGTGTCTGCTAATATTCTGGAGAATGGAAGACGGAATACTGGTACATTATCTGGGCTCTCCTCAATATCATACTCTAGATGTCGTTGGTCGAATATATTTCTTTCTTGATCTTGGACGACGAAGAGAATGCAAGTCTGGTGATTAGCAACAGACTTTCCGTAAGCCGTGAAGGCCGTACGGAGCCCTGAGCCAAGCGACTCTGTGCTTGAATTCTCTGGCAGATTACGACCATCTTTCAAGGTATCGTCAACAATATCACCATACGCAGTTCTGGCCAAGTATCTTCTCACCCCCGTTAGTAATGGTTCACAGGGGGTTTAAAAGTCGACTTGCCTGTGAAGCTTTGAAGTTTGGGACGAGAGACCACCAAAAGACGAGGCTATGGTGTTAAACTCGACTTGTTTGATATACGGCGTCGAATTTGGGCTTTCAAGATCCTGATGTACCATATAATCGGATCGGAATAGTCCCAACGAAAGGTTCTTTGGGTAAATCAAATTAGAACCTTCTCAACGCAACATAGTAAATGAGGGACAAGATACCTGAGTATACCCTTCTTTCTTCACCTTGAGATGAACTTTCCACAGCTCAGCAATGAATTCATCAACTTCTAGAATCCTGCTTGAGGTCAGGACATGTAGAAAATATAGCCTCCAGCCAATGAATAATTCGACAGAATATGATTTTGGCCAGAGCAAGCCACCAAGAAGGAATGGGATTGAAATTCAAAGGGGCATACTCTTCTACAATGCCAGCTAAAAACCCCTCATCTCGGGAAATCGATGCATAAAGGCCATTGTATGCGGCTTGCACAGAACTAGCTTGCTCGAAGCAGACCTGTGGAAATGGACTGGGCAGTAACGTGACAGGCGCAGTTGTTGCCAAAATGCCATGAGGATCCGACACCGACGCAACAAGAGCCGGCGGGGGTCTCACAGCCAGTCCATGTGCAATCGACCAGTCTTTAACAAGCGCAGCAATGTGTGCGATTTGTTCCGGTGTCGGTTCTCGACGGTATGATTTGTAAACCATCGTCTAGATCAGGAACGAAATCCGGCTCTTTGAAAGTGTAGGGGCAGGCAATTCTTAGGAGGAAATAACTTCAAAGTAAAATTGAAGTGAGATCCAAGTAATTAATAGGTAGGAGCATGGAGTAGAGCTGAAGTTAGAGCTGTATGAATTGCATTTGTCATCATTAGACGGGTGGATTGTGTGAGAGAGACGTCTAGCCATGCCCCTCCATATATGCCAGGCTTAGAAAAAGCAATGTGACTAAGCGGGGTTGAACAATTCCCCGAACTTCCGTCCAACCCCACGATCGCGCAGCACCTGACGACGCGACCTTGAGATTGCGATAAGGACGTTGGATAGGTAAACGGCCGCGATCCAAAAAATTAACCACCCTTCCTCGTTTTCTATTCCAGCGTTACTGTCCAGCAACTCATCTACAAGCTGAATCGAATTCACTTCACTTCAATTCAAATTGAATAACGTTCTTTTCTATTTCCCTCTCCTCTCTGTTGTTCCTTCCGTTTTTCACCACGGACAGGTACCACCCAAGGCGCGGCCTCTACACCATTTTGACCTCGTTGGCAACCACACATACCACCCTCACTCGGTCGACCATGCCTGCGCTCTTCTTCTAATCTCCATTATATGTCCAATACAAACACGTGAGCCTTACCTTTCTTCTTTCCACCTGAGGATCCATTCACTCTGCCTGCACCTGGCGCATGATAGGTAACCCCCCGCCCCCCATGTCAAAGTCCTTACTGAAGCGCTGTGCTGAAGCCCCGTGAACCAAACGGCTAATTATTTTGATTTGACAGGCCAGAGTCGGCAAGCCGTATCGAATTGGCTCACATCTGTTAGATCGCCACAGCAATCGGACACATGCTCACACGACGACCTCGTCGACACACTGTCCACCATGGACGAGGAGGATCCATGGGCATGGGACACTGATCGAGTTGTGCGGGAGCTGTGCACAGAGAATCGAAGTTGGCCTCCGTTACTTGCCACGCAACTCTTACCCGATGCGAAACAACTTGAGGCCAACTTGCGCGAACAGGAAATAGATGGCCCCTGGTTAATGACAGAAATCAGCAATCAGACATTGAGAGATGACTTCGGTCTCGTAGGCCCTCGCTCTATTAAATACCGCGCTACAATACTTCATGCGATATCTCACTTTCGGGGAAAGAGTCAGCAGTACGCTGATTTTGTCCAACAAAATAGACTGCAGTCTGGATTCGATGGAGGAGATGCCAGAGAGTCAGAAAGATCTGTCACCACCACAAGCAAGGCGTATTCCCATTTGCCTACCGAAGATGGCGTGCTACCAGATACCCCTGGCGAGAGCCAGATAACTACAATGGGAACTCCCCAGATACCTTTAAGATCTCGTACGCCAGAGCCGAATGTTGCTCAAAATGGTCTTTTACCAACTCCAGTGGACGCCGATGACAGTGGTGGTCCACCGTTAAACCCCGAAGCACTGGCTGCAACTGGCAATAAAGATAAAAGAAAGCGTCTAGCGCCAACGTTAGTTTCGCAATCAGTCGATCCAGAACGCCACAGGGAGATCCCAACTGCTGCAGACAATGTTCGGATTTACGACCCTCAAAATATGGAACCAGGAGTTGTGTTCACGGGCGACGATGGGAAGAAGCGCATGGTCCCAGTACCCCAACCAGATCATGATGGGATAATTCCACGTATATTCCGTCCGCCTGAGCTAGCCGCGCCTGGCACTGAAAATTCCATGATATCGGGTGGAATCAACGCCCTCGAAGCGGCCAAGAAGCTGGCACATGAAGCCGGGTCGAAGAACCGCTTACAGAAGTCGACGGCAAGTCTATCAGATGGCTACCTTGGCAAGCAAAAGCTTGCCGTGGACGACATTTTTTATTCAGAAGTGTCGGTCGGAAAAGAAATTCCCTCCGCAGATGACGGTGACGGTGATTTTTGCCATTCATATGCTGATATATCAACGGGCCGACGTCTATACGTCAATAAAAGAATGGTTTTTCTTTTACGGTCACAGGCCTTCGATTTTAGCCGACATGAGAAGGGCTTCACGGCGGTTATTCCCTACCCTCCAAGGCTAAAGCCAAGGTTCCAAACCCCTTCGTTCTCTCTGTTCCACACAACGCCAAATGGCAATGTTATAACCACGAGAGAGGATCTAACAGCATGGCCCGAGTTGGATCCGGAACAACAAAACCCATCAGCATCAAACAATAGCGACGAGCGCGAGCGCTTTTTGAGTTTCAACGTGCCAGAAAATACCGCCTTGGGCGGCCCATCGTCGTATGACAATTGGGACCCAGAGGTCGCACTCGAAAAATATCGCCACATTGATGGTGGAGATGAAGTGCTTCCGCTTTTTGGTGATTCTGATGAGGATGGTGAATATGACATTGAGACTTGGCGTGAGATCGAAGAGGAACGAGGGCCCCAAGAAAAAACCTCTGTTGTATCAAAGAGGAATCCTCTAACCAGTGACGAAGTCAGCGAGGCAATTGATCAGGGCATGGCTCTGCTGCATACCAAATGGCACAACGAGCAGCTCCCAAAACGTCAGCCAAAGGCGTGGAGTATTTGGCACAAGTCCCGAAGGCACCATAACAAAAGGGAGAAAATAAATGCGGCCCAGCAACACCTTGACCGAATTGTTAATGACAGACTGGTCAAAATGCGCCAGGAAATTTTAAATGACCAGTGGACTACGCAGAAGCAAGTTCACAGGCAATGTCAAATTATGGAGCAGAGCATTTTCGACCGCGAAGACCTTCTGTGGCAGATCTCAGTTCTGGAGCAAACGAAGCCACCTGCGAAACCATCCCCAACGAAATTATCTGCCTCGAAATCCAAAAAAGTCAACACCCAATCGTTTGATTTGGAAGGCGATGGAGAGATTATCGCTACTGATAGCGATTCAGCAAGCTCTGGCGATGAAATGAAAGGGTTTGTTGTCAGTGACGAAGAATACGAGCACACTGACGCAGGTGAGCCGGCCACTGGGTCTGATGGTAATTCGGAATTTGGGACGAGTATCAGAAAAGGAGCTGCTCGTCGTGACCAGAACCATGAAGACATCACTGCGTCTGTTGAACATAGTGCTGTGGATGACACCCCGATGAGTGGCACCGTTGATAGTGAACTTAGCCATATCGACTACAAGTCGGCCGGCCACAATCTGCCTCCAAGCTCCCCATTGTCGTCTCCGCAGACTCCAACCTTGTCGCGTGTCCGGCATGGAACTTCTGTGGATGAAGGCTCTACCAACTTTGTCGATTTGACTGTCCTCTCAGATTCTCCAGAACTCGTCGACCTCGTTACCCCATCCAAACCCCGGCAAAAAACTGCTGTGGGTGGGCCGTCATTGGGAGGCGATTCCCCGATAACTAGGTCTACCAATAAATCGGAAGGACATCGAAATTCAGACTCCGATGTACAGTCAGATGCTGACGAATCACTTCCATCGAATAAGCCGCCGAAGGACATTCCATATAATAAGCCAGCCGCCATTGCCTCATATGGTTATAAGGCGTGGGAGGAAGAAAACGACCCGGCTCGCCTAGTGATTACTGTCCTCCACAACATGCCTAAAGAAGGAAGAACTAGCATTTCAGAATTACTGTCTGCTCACAGCCCAGAGGAACTATGGACCCAGACTATCGACGTTATGCGGGAATGCCGTGACGGAAAAGATAGGCTTAGAGGAATGGACCCGAAGACTTTTAGTATATTCACGGGCGTGATCAGGCTTTTCGACATGTATGTCGATTGCAAAAAGAAGAAGAACAGGAAGGACCGTCTGTCACCCAAAACGTGCCAGAGACTGATAGATAATGCAACAGAGAAGTTCGGGCCCTTCACTGAAGTATGTCTTGCGGCGGTAGAGGCATATGTCGACGCAGTGGCACCTTTATATGACGACGAAGACGAAGAGCCATTGCTTCGCACAAAAAGAAGTCTAATCACACGGCCCGTCCTTAGTGACGAAGAACCTCAAGAAACGCCAAGAAAACGCCAGCGTAAAATCTTCGAGAACGTTGAAGCCCGCAAGCTAAGAGAAGATGACCAGATGCGACTGGCAGAGCAGGAAGGTCGCCGCCAAGTTCTTCGTAAAAAATTAGCCCAATCTGGTTCATCACTAAATACAGATCGAGCAAAAATCATTATCAACGAGTCGAAATTTGAACACGAGGGCTTCATATTTGTCCATGACCACATTGGCAGCCGGATCAAAAACCATCAAATTGATGGAGTTCGATTTATGTGGAGCCAGATTGTCTCAAAAGGTGGCACATCGCAGGGATGTCTTCTGGCTCACACAATGGGCTTGGGGAAAACAATGCAAGTCATTACACTACTCGTTGCTATCGCCGAGGCTGCATGCTCCGAGGACTTGTCTGTGTCGTCCCAGATCCCCGAAAGGCTAAAACGCTCGAGAACTCTGATACTCTCCCCGCCTGGACTCATGGATAACTGGATGGATGAGCTCCTCACCTGGGTGCCAGAAAAAGATATAGGTCCGAAAATTGGAAGTTTTCGAAAGGTCGACTCCAGCTTGAAATTTGAAAAACGCCTGGCTGAAATCAACTCATGGTATGAGAATGGGGGCATTCTTCTTCTTGGCTTTGAAATGTTCAGAAATATCCTAAACATGGGTCCAAAAGAGAACAAAAAGTCGAAAATGGACCAGGATACTTTCAGAGTCGTACAAGAGCAACTCCTCAAAGGGCCAAATATCATCATTGCCGACGAAGCTCACAAGCTTAGAAATATAAACTCCGCGCTTACCATTGCTGCGACTCGATTCAAGTCAAATAGCCGCATCGCGTTGACAGGATCACCCCTTTCAAACAACGTGGAGGAGTATCATGCGATGATTGAATGGATCGCGCCTAATTACCTCGGCCCTATCGCTGAGTTCCGCGCGAAATTTGTTGAACCTATTCAAGAGGGCCTCTATGAAAATAGTACGATTGCTGAACGTCGACGGGCGTTGAAGATGCTAGAAGTCTTGAAGGAAGATATTTCCCCCAAGGTCCACAGGGCCGATTCTTCAGTCTTGAAAAATGACTTGAAACCGAAGATAGAGTTTATCATAACGGTTCCGTTGACTGATTTGCAACACAAGGCTTACACTATCTACGTGCAGGCAATACTTGAGTCTCCGCTAGATGAGAACCATATCACTATAGGGGGAAAACTACGCCAAACTACTCTTTGGTCTTGGGTTGGAATATTGGGCCTTCTCTGCAACCACCCGGTATGTTTCAGAGATAAGCTGGCCGAACGAAAAGACAAAGCAGGCATAGATAACAAAAGTCGCCGAGCAAAATTAGCCTCGGATGGCGACCACAATGAAGATGTTGTTGCCCCTAGCGATATGTCACAGACTCTAATCGACCAGGTCGCGAATCTCTTCAAGGGCTACGGATCAAAAGCAGAGGACGAAAACAATTCGTACAAGACAAAAATCCTGGTCCAAATCCTAGATGCTTCTAGGGAAGTCGGAGACAAAGTTCTTATATTCTCCACAACAATTTCAACTCTGGACTATCTTGAAGATCTCTGCAAAACAACACACCGCAACTATGGCCGACTTGATGGAAGCACGCCTATGGCCAAGCGCCAGGGACTCACCAAGGAATTTAACACTGGAGATACCGAGGTATACCTCATTTCCACCACAGCTGGCGGTTTAGGGCTTAATCTTTATGGGGCGAATCGTGTTATTATCTTCGACTTCAAATGGAACCCGATCAATGAAGAACAGGCAGTTGGCCGCGCATATAGGCTTGGCCAGAAAAAACCCGTCTATGTATATCGCTTTATTGCAGGCGGAACATTCGAGGAGAAGCTTCACAACAAAGCTGTTTTCAAAAAGCAGTTGGCTTCACAATTGGTTGATAAACAACATATTCTCGCCTCAGCGAAGCGTGAAAAGGGCGAATTCTTGTTTAAGCCCAAACCCGTCGATCAGAAGGATCTATCTGATGTCATCGGAATGGATAAATTTGTGCTTGACAAGATCTTGGGTTCCCAGACCGTTACACCGAGCATTCGAGACATTATTATGACAGACACCTTCAATCGCAAAGGCAATGACAATCTTACTGCGGAAGAACGCAAGGAAGTTCGTCAGCTCCTTCAGGATGAAAAGTTAAAACGCTCAGACCCTGTCGCATGGCAGGCACTGGTCAACGAGCGATCAGCCATAGAGAGACGCAAAAATGAGGCACTATACGCTGCTGCTGTAAGATCACAGTCAGGTATACCTCAAAACACAGCTTCTGGGCAGCCTATTGCAGTATTCCACAGTCAAACCACTCCGGCTAATTCTATTATCCCCAAAATGATTCCGCCGCGTTGCCAGCAGCTAGATTCAGCCGTTCCCAAATCTACTGATACAAGCCGTAATGATTCCACATCTCGGCCGCTTACCCCGAGACTGATCTTACCGCCCCCTCAAGCCCCGCAAACGCCAGGTCGACCTCCTATCATGGGAAGTGGAACAATGTCAATCGCAGAGGATTCACAGCAAGAGGCACGAGCACTACTTTCGCCTGCTAGATCGTTGAAGGAACCAAGTCCAGTGAAGAATGCGGGCAGCGGATCCCTCTTGTCACAGCCGAGCACTCCAACTACTTCTCAACGTACGCAGCCGCATCAGCTAGTAGGTTCTCAGGAACTCATCCACGACCTCGAGCTGTCGTTGCAGCAAGGTAGAAATGGCCGTGAGCAAGCTTCCAAAGGTCTTGCGGCTTCCATTTACGAAAGCCTTCGACTATCTACTGGCGATAACTACAATTTGTTAGCCTCGAGGGCCAAGGAAATGACTACCCATTTCAACAGCGACAGTGGTTTCCGAGATAAGGTTGTTTCTCGTGCTTTAGACGTCAAACGCGCAATCAAGACTGTGTTTGGTGATATTATGGACACGCCAAAGACTGCAGCCAAAGCACACGAAAATGGAAATGGAACATTTACTGGGCTTGGTCCTAAGCCATCGTCTGGGCATCAACAGTCTAGCAATGGGCCATCAAATACGTCTCCAGTTTCCACGACATCTAACACGGCTGTAACAATGAGCGGATCGTTAGAACCAAAAGTAGGCCACACATCAATCACTCCTTCAGATGGACAGTCAAGCGATGTTCAGCCCCAGAACTACTCCATTCCGAAGTCCCTTTCCAGCTTCGGAAGCAGTTTCTCCCCAGGTCCTCGAACTGACAAACCCTAGAAGCCGAGGCGGTCAAAAGCCGATGGCCCATCTCATGCTGCCTCCGATAGGGAATACCTGGCACGTATCAACGCTGCTCGCACACGCTCTAGGGATTCGCGTACCTCCTCGGGCTCAGTTTCTCAAACGCCCAAAAAGTTACCCCAGTGGGCCGAAAGAGACATCCAAGAAGCCCATCTTCGCGGTCCCAAACAGCGGCGAACTCCTCGCGCAAACTCGAATGCACCGTAGAAACCTTCGATTTTTCCGCTTGTCGCTTCTATCTCACCTTCTATCCACGGCGTTACGCATATACGAATCTCGTTATTACTTGGGCGTTCGGCCGTACATTCAGCTTTTTGCATTTTCGCGGGACACCGTCGCAATTTCGCATTTCGAGATACCCCGGCTCTCTAGCCTACTTGTTTCTGGTCCGGCGTTATGGAACTGGCATTATAGTTTTACGAATGTGATAAGGAGGGTGGGTCCTGTCAAAAGGATATATTACATTCGAAGAAACCCGGCTTTTGTGCAAAAGGAGGGGAAGACTCTTTCGCCAGATAGTTCAATGGAAATCGCAAACGCGCCCATCAAATGTGCAGTGTCTAATATTACGTGACTAAGTTGAAGCCTTTGAGTGAATCGTAACAATTGTATTGCCTGGGATTTATTAAATTAACTGTTCAGCCTGTTATGCTCGAGCCAAGCCAAAACCGAAATACCATAATTTTAACAATGGCTGCTGTGCCTTGCGAGTTTTCGTCCCCACACACTAACATAAGACCATACTGCAAAGCATGATCGTCATTTAATAAGGCAACCAGAATTTTTGATACAGTTGATTGATACCATTTTAACCAAAGCGTATATTCAGATCCGATTTCGCTACCATTTTCATCTATAAGTGTTGAATTCCGTCCCCTCTCGCACCTCACGCCAACCTTGCAAAATAACCCAAATTTTTGTGCCGCCCGACAGCGTCTATGGTCTAATACAGAATACGGGTGAGGATGCGAGCTGGTAAGGTTAGCCTATGAAACGAGAAGTTTGGCCAGTGGTTCGGAGACACTTACACTGCAGGCTTTCTAACGCATCGGAGATCTCCTTGATATCATTCAGGTTGACATTGCTGATATCAGCCATTAGGTAGGCAACCTATTCACATTTGTATTAGTTTGCGTCAGCTAAAGAGCACTGGATAACAGCTTACATCGCCCTTATTATCGGATATTTGCTTGTCAACGTTGTGGTCTCCCAAGACAGCGTTGACTAAGAAAATGTCAGCGCGTTACTCCTACGTTGCTTCATAGGGGATTCTTACCTTTCCTCAGCACACCGGGGACGTTGTGATGGATATAGATGACCTATTTCATTAGCAACTTGCGTTAATATAACAACCATCGGTATCTTACTCTTGCGTGGTTTGGCTCGTCCAAGGTCAATGAACGGAGGTTAACTTCGGGCAAGTTCACCGCACCCAAAGTCACACCCTGGTTTACGTATCTGACAAGGGCGTCGGCGACTGGGTTATATAATTAGCCAACCGATACGAGATCTAGATTTGTGTTACCAACCTTCAACTCCAATTGCGCGCTGAGCTTCTTCGGTGCTTCCTCCGATGTGTGGGGTAAGTATGATGTTCTTTAGGGTCCTTAAGTCCTCGGTCCAAGAATTCAGGTTGTTTGTGAAGTAGTCGCCGTTCGCAGCTGGTTCGGTGGGGTACACGTCCAAGGCGGCACCGGCAACCCTTCCGTTGCGCATTGCGTTGATGAGGGCAGGGATGTCAATAACAGACCCGCGGCTTGCATTGATTAAATAGCTCCCAGTCTTCATTTTCTCGAACTGCCTTACACTGATAAGGTTTGTTGTCTCTGGCAGCTCAGGTACGTGGCAAGTGACGAAATCAGCCTCCGACAACAGTGCATCCAGGGTAGGGACCTGCTTTGCTGTGCCAAGCCCCATCAAACTGACGACATCGTAGTAGATGACGGACATGCCCATAGCCTCTGCCAGAACCGATAACTGGGATCCAATGTGACCGTAGCCAATTATACCTGTGGCGGGTTAGACGCGTCTAGAAATCCGGGGGTTTATGCCCATACCCAGAGTCTTGCCACGGATTTCCCAGCATTTGTTGCTCACTTTATTCCAAGTGCCGTTGTGCAGCTCGTTTGAGCGATCTCCGAGTTGGCGGGCCAAAGCGATAATTTCTCCGATAACGAGTTCCGCAACACTTCTCGAGTTTGCGAAGGGGGAGTTGAAGACTGCAATGCCGTGCCTCGCGGCATATTCGAGGTCGACCTGGTTAGTTCCAATGCAGAAGCAACCAATGACAATTAGGTTCTTGGCTTCCCGAAGAACCGCCTCTGAGAGCTTTGTCTTTGATCTAATACCGATGACATGGACGTTACTACCATCGCAAACTAGTTAGCAGGATGTAGTAATCATTTGAGGCATTGGTTACTTGCCGAATCTTCTCAATCAGCTGGTCCTCGGGCAGCGAAGTCTTGATGGACTCGACTTGGTACCCTTGACCCTCCAAAATGGAAATTCCGGTTTGGTTCACATTCTCCAGAAGTAAAATCTTGACATCCTGGGTATCGAACGGCTTCAATGGCTTTGCTGCGCTGGCCGCTGCCCGTTGCGACTGTGGGCCTCCAAAGCTCGCTGATGATGGCGAATGGAATGTCGCAGATGGCGACGTGGAGACGCTGTTGCTGGCCGCGATAGTGTTGTTGAGTCTGTCCGAAGGGACCACAATGTTCTGAGCAGGAGTCGCCATAGTGAATGGTATATTTGAAGGATTGGGTGGGATATACAAGAAAGAAAGGAGTGAAAGGCGGGTTGTGACTCTACCACCCAAATATTTTTACTACAGTCGGTCCGTAATCGCAGTCCCTATCGCGTCATACGCCCAAGAGACCCCTCGCCCAGCCTTGCCCCGCCCCTGGTCTGCAAAACCCCTCACGGATAAAATGGGCCATGTTTGTGCGCGAACGTCGACGGGAGAAGATTGTTTATAGATTACTATAATTGCGACTATTTTTTCCAATACTTTTGTTCCGGCTACTGAGATTCTAATCGGTCGCCGTGTGATTGCAGACGAACAACAAATGATGGGGTGTGGAGGGGTATGGCGGGGTTATCGAGATCGGAGAACACGCCGTTACCTTGTAGCTTTTTCTACCTTTCGTGGGATTTTTACCGCCACACACTGGTGTAATCACGTCCAACATCTTCGCGCATTTATACTGTTATATGAAAATCAAACGCCCCTGTATTTTAAGGTTTCTCATACGCCACAATGTTTCAAATCATGTGTTCTTGGCAAAAGGCATGCACATCAAAGACAAGTATTTACTTTTATCAGATCGACCGCTAGCTACAAACTTTTCTTTGGCTTTGAGAGTAGCAGTTGGACTAGTTGGGCAACAGATGTATCTTTGAATAATCAAAGTACTCGAGGTTTCGTTAATAAGTTGCTGAGTTTGGTAGCGTATTAAAATCTAGCGGTAACGAAACCAAAACTAAATCTCCAGTAAAAACAAACACCTATGCAAATTCTCAATCCATAATTACTGCAAGGCCTCATGCGGAACGTCCATTATAATGGGCTGGGGCTCTGGCGCTGACTCTGTCCTGCTCTGGGCGGTAACTAGGCGGCGGGGGTGTGCCGTCGCTGATTCGTAGTATTCCAACCAGGTGAGATATCAGACGATCCATTTAGCTCTGTTTGCACTCGGCAGCCTCTTGCTTTGGCTTGGCATTGTCGTCCTGGTTCTGTTAGATGCCGGCTGGTAAATGGTCAGGAGCAGAACATACATCTTCTTCGGACTCATCCTCGTCATCGTGGTCTTCGCTAAGGTCGTCATCTTCTTCATCGTCGTCATCCTCGAAATCGTGCTCCTCCAAATCATCATCCATCTCCTCAAACTGGAGGGCCTCTCCAGTGAACCAGTCAACGGCACGCGGGATAAGCTTCTCCTTAATGTCTTCTCCGAGCTGGTAGTCCAACTCGAGACGCTCCTCAATGTCCGATGCAGCATCATCATCGTCCTCATCCGAAGGTGCCTGTGGGGGAGAGAAGAAGTTGAAGAATGACTCCGTAGGAACCGTCTTCTTGACAACGCGGGTCTGTTTCGTGTCTAGGCAAGGGTTAGTTTCGCTTCTATAATGCATATTCAATACAACTTACTCTTGTTGCGCTGTTTCTTGCTCTCGATGCGAACAGTCAAGTCCTTGCCAGCCTTCCAGTCAATCTTATCGCCTTCGGCGTGATCGTAGATGAAGTCGCCGCCATAGCCGCTCTCATTCTGGTAGAAGTAGGTCTTCGTAATGGTTGTGTTGGTGAAGAAGTCGTTCTCGGCGAATTCGAAAATCAGACGGAACCCAGGCTTATCAAGGTATTCCATTCTCACGTCAGTGAGGTGCTTAAGGGCAGCCTCATCTCTGTCAGTGATCATTTCTGCAAGAGAAATCTGGTTCTTCATGGCAGACAGCCAAAACTCTGGAATACCAGCAATGGCATCCGTGGTCTCTTCTGGCTTGACGGCAGCCTCTGACTCGTCCTTCTCTTCCTCCTCCTCGTCCTCTTCGCCAGCCTTGATCTCTTCTTCGGTGGGCTCAGCGGTACCATTCACGATCGCGGCGCGCTTCTGGTAGAGCGGGGTGAACTTCTCAAAGTACTTCTTCTCCAGTTGTAGAACCTCCTCTTGAAATTCAGCCTCCAACTTTGAGTGATCCCTCTGGACACCCTTCAAACCAGCGACGCGACGGCGCACTGGTGTTGGCAGCGACTCGACGTATCCGGATGACTGGCCAACCAGCGAGCTGAGCTTTCCTTGAATCATCTGGACAAGCTTTGGGTTTTGTGCGAAGATTGAGGCGGCGGCGGCTCTGTCAAATTCCTCTGGTGCACCTTCGTGTTAGACCAGTACTCACAATATCAAGGGTATGAGCATGTATTTACCTTCTTTAATGCTTGAGACACCTGGCTGCTGAGCATGGGATGAAATGGGAGCGTTGTTCGCAGGCGTGTTTTGTGGTGTCCTAAAAAATCATCGTCAGTTACCGCCGCAACACGTCGTTTGTAACAAAGCGCCGATAACATACGGGGCGGTGGGGACGCCGTCCATTCTCTTGTTGCGAATGGGTTCAGACATCTTCAATACTGTTGTACTTGAAAACAGTGAGTTTGATGTTGTAGTGTCCAAGGTGTGGTTCTCTTGGATAGTAAAAAGAAGGTGGGGTTGGGGGTGAGGTCGTTGGGAACGGTGAACTGGATGGGAGGCGGTGGTTGAATTCAGAGTCGAGCCGAATTTCACGTTGGGTTGAAAAAATGGTCTAAGATCTAGGCGTGGGGTCAAAGGAAGTCACGTGATTTACGATACAAATCTTGTTATCGCCACAAACAAGATAAACCCGGCTGGACCTCTCTCTTCCCGGTTAGAGCCTAGAACGCGCGCAGAGGGGAGAAAGTGGAGTAGCAAAACTGTTTTTCGAAGTATCATGATATCTTTCCACGTTCTTCAAAATGATATAATAACTCCTGAGGCCCCATTGGCATAATTTTCAACCTCTTGTGGCATCTCTGACATCACAATGGATGCCACCGGTCCCGTGTCAGTTGGGCGTCCGGGGCGCAGGAGCTCCCAGGCTCCGCGCCCATCAAATGAGAGTTACCGCTCCTCTCGTAGGCGTAATTCAAATCTGAGCTCGTCCAGCTTTATGGGCGATGTAGAAATGGCACATGATGAGGTCTGTAATTTGACCTTCTCTCCCCAAAGGCAGCAAATACTTACATATATCTAGATCTTTTCGGGCCCCATGTCCGAGAGCGTACCCACAAGTGTCACATCATTTGCACATCACCGAGCAAGAGCAGATTCCACTGCTAGCTTTACGTATTTGCAGCCTGCAGATGATGCTCAGTGGCAGGCTACTTCAGCTGGAGACGAGGAGGCGTTGGAAGATGAAGAGGACATCTACCACGAGGATGACTACGGGGGAGATCACTACGAGGAAGACTCTGCAGAAGGATTGGAAGCCGGGGAGTTGTCAATGAGGCGCATGTCGTCAAACTATTCTCGGGGCTCTGTGCATGACCGTTTGCTTCGGAGCGACAGTGGAATATCTGAAAGTCATCCATATGGTCGAGGCAAGGTGAGCCAAAGGATATATATCGTCAACGAGGACTTAACAATTGTTGTGGCCGGTTTCAGAACGAGTCAGGTGGGGTATATTGTTTATGGCATTATATGTGTAATAACATTTGGCCTGGCATATCTTCTATTCCGCTGGCTTCCTAAGTGGCAGGTTTGGCTGACTGGGTCACCGACTCAATTACGCGATTGCTCCTGGGTAGTTATTGAGGTATGGTTATTGCAATACTGCCCGCTTGCCTGAACTAATGGTTGCTACAGAATCAATGGGGTGAATTTGTCATCCAGGACCTAAATATCATCGACTATGAGAAGCCACTTTCAACGGTCTTCGGTGCTGAAAAGCATCGTCAGACTTCGTACGAAGATGATGACCCCATTTTGCCAAAACTGAGGCTTCTTGATTATCGCTACATGAGATTTTGCTTCCACCCTTTCAAAGGAAGATTTGTATCAATTGACAGCTGGAAGGATCCCTCTTGGGTTGATGTCAAGTCTATTCGGGCTGGAATTGACGGCGAAGAGAAAGATACCCGTGAAGCAGTATTTGGAAGGAACCTTATCAATATCAAGGAGAAGACTATTCCACAGCTACTTATGGACGAGGTTGGTCCCTTCTGAGATATCATCCTTTTCTGCAGCTAACTCGGCAGGCTTTTCACCCATTCTATGTCTTTCAGATAGCCAGTATCATCCTGTGGTCTCTTGATGAGTACTATTATTACGCCATGTGCATATTTGTCATCTCAGTTGCGAGCATCACAACCACTGTTATCGAAACCCGTTCGGTACGTTTGTATTTTTTACAGCTCAAACACAGCTACTAACTTACACCTACAGACCATGAAGCGGCTACGAGAGATTTCAAGATTCGAATGTGACATACGGGTTCTCCGTAATGGCTTCTGTAAGGTTTTGTTTGTGTCGAACTCACTGGATTATACTGATATTGGTGAAGGGCGCTACATTTCGTCGAGCGAATTAGTCCCTGGGGACGTTTACGAAGTGACAGACCCAGTACTGTCACAATTTCCATGCGACAGCCTCCTACTATCCGGCGACTGTATTGTAAACGAGAGCATGCTGACTGGTAAGTCATGTATCCCGATATTTCTCCTACATTCCTAACAGTGTTAGGCGAGTCGGTGCCAGTTTCGAAAACACCAGCCACGGATGAGTCGCTCCAATACATGAATTTAGCAGCAACTTCGGTGGCACCTGAAGTTGGCAAAAACTTTCTTTTCTGTGGCACGAAAATCATTCGTGCCCGGCGACCGCAGGATGACAAAGATAATGAGGCAGTTGGCCTTGCAATGGCTGTCCGCATTGGGTTCAATACAACCAAAGGGGCGCTAGTTCGATCTATGCTTTTCCCGAAACCATCAGGCTTCAAATTTTACCGGGACTCGTTCCGATATATCTCCGTTATGGGTGGCATTGCTCTGCTTGGGTTCACCGCCTCCTTTGTCAACTTCGTGCGCTTGGGGCTTGCCTGGCACTTGATCATTGTTCGCGCGTTGGACCTTATTACTATCGTTGTACCACCTGCCTTGCCCGCAACACTAACCATAGGAACAAATTTTGCTTTATCGCGCCTCAGGAAGAAGCAAATTTTCTGCATTAGCCCCCAGCGGGTCAATGTTGGAGGCAAGATTGATCTTATGTGCTTTGACAAAACAGGCACGCTCACGGAAGAGGGGCTGGACGTTCTAGGAGTGCGTGTTGTGGAGGGCCCGGCGAATAGATTCAGCGATATCCTGCTTGATGCGCCGTCATTGGTCCCAGGGGCTTCATACGAGCAAGACCCCACGGTAAATTATGATACCCACAAGGCCACGCTTTTTACAATGGCGACTTGCCATTCACTAAGATCAGTCGAAGCCGGCCTAGTTGGTGATCCTCTAGATTTGAAAATGTTTGAGTTCACTGGATGGTCCTTTGAGGAAGGTCAACAAAACTCAGGCGAGCTTGACAATGATGAGAGTAAAGGCATTTCACCTTCAACTGCAAGGCCCCCAACAGAGTTGGAGTATGGCCTCCGTGACCCTGATGGCCTAGAGAATGTAGGAATATTTTATATCTTGCATAATGGCATGCGCTGCAGAACTACCTGCTAACAACGATTCTAGTCAACTCCCATTGAGCTTGGTGTTTTAAAGTCGTTTGAGTTTGCGTCTCACTTGAGGAGGTCAAGCGTAATAGTGAGGAATTTTGGCTCCCGTGGCGTCGACATTTATGTCAAGGGTGCGCCTGAGTGCATGAAGGACATCTGTCGGCCTGAAAGCTGTAGGTCGCTTCACTGAAATGTTCGAGAAAACTTATTGACACCCGCCAGTCCCTAATGATTACGACGAGCTTTTGACATACTATACCCATAGGGGTTTCCGAGTCATTGCTTGCGCACGGAGACACATACCGAAACTTAGCTGGGTCAAGGTACAAAGAATGAAACGAAGCGAAGCCGAATCTCAACTCGACTTTATTGGTCTTATCATATTTGAGAACAAATTGAAGCCAACCACTCAGGGTGTTCTCGAGGTTCTCGAAAAGGCCCAGATACGGAAGCTTATGTGCACCGGCGACAACATTTTAACTGCGATTAGTGTTGCAAGAGAATGCACTTTGATCGACAAAACTGCACATTGTTTTGTCCCTCATTTTGCTGAAGGTAAGTCGCCATTCGAAGGAGCATTTTACAAAGACTAATGATATTTGATAGGGCATTTCCAGGATCCAAGTTCTCGTCTGATCTGGGAGAGCATAGATAACCCCATATACCAACTGGATGGCCGGACTCTTACGGTATGCCCCGCTAGTAGTATAAGTATATTCCGAGCGCTAATTTTCAAAGCCGCTTCCACCTCCTGCCGATGGAGATGCATCATTGCCTTATGATATATCAAACCTCAAAAATTTCTCTCTAGCTGTCAGCGGTGATGTCTTCCGCTGGATGATCGATTTTGCTTCTCCGGAAGTCATTCAAAAGGTTCGCGATTCGGTTCCCGAAGGAACATACTTTTGCTAACAATGCTTCAAGATGCTTGTTGGAGGACAGGTCTTTGCTAGGATGTCCCCTGATGAAAAACATGAATTGGTAGAAAAACTACAGAGCATTGGCTACTGTGTCGGGTTCTGTGGCGACGGAGCAAATGACTGTGGAGCACTGAAAGCCGCCGATGTTGGGATCTCTCTGTCAGAGGCAGAGGCCTCGGTTGCAGCCCCATTCACAAGCAGAATATTTGACATAACATGCGTTCCAGAGGTTATACGGTAAGATCTATTGGCCTTTCCTTTTTTGCCTACTAATATTATAAATAGGGAAGGACGTGCAGCGTTGGTTACCAGCTTCAGCTGCTTCAAATATATGAGTCTATATTCGGCAATTCAATTCACCTCTGTCAGCTTCCTTTATGCCACAGCATCCAACTTGGGGGATTTTCAGGTATGAAAGTACCCAAATTGAATGTTTAACAATACTAATTGTATTAGTTTCTTTTCATTGATCTAGTTCTAATCCTCCCGATTGCGATTTTCAGTGAGTTGCGCCCCTTCCCAATGCGAACAGTTCTAACATCTCGTCAGTGGGTTGGACCGGGCCTTACCGGATACTCTCCAAGAGGCGTCCCACAGCCAATCTTGTATCTCGCAAAGTGCTAGTTCCGCTGATTGGGCAAATATTAATATGCATTTTGATCCAAGCCATTGGATACACGGTTGTGCAGCGGCAACCCTGGTATGTCACCCTTTATACCAACCCTCGTTCCATCACTGATCAGTGGCCAGGTATATCCCACCACACCTCGAAAAAGACAAGTCCAATATCGAAAATTCCCAGAATACGACACTCTTTCTCGTGTCATGTTTCCAGTATATTCTCTCTGGTATAATTTTAAGCGTGGGCCCACCTTTTAGGCAGCCTATTGGACAAAACCGTAAGTTTTGTTTTGAATACCCGGTAATGATTTACTAACGTAAATATAGTTCCGTTCGTGGTTACGATCGTGACAGGCCTTTTGTTTTCGTCATATATGCTATTCGATCCCTCCAAGTGGCTGGCAAAGTTCATGCAACTCACAGAGATGGATTTAGACTTTCGATTCTTTATTCTATCCCTTGGGGCTGTATATTTCTGCTTTGCGTGGGCTGGAGAGTCGGTCATATTCCCTGCTTTGTCCAGAGGATTCGGACAGGCCATGCGTAAGGTCATTAAGACTCCGAAGCAGCGCAAAGTCTACAAGTTGGTTCGAGAACAGCTCCGTATATAAAGCAGCTTCTCCATCAGTAACATCTCTCAGCGGCATATGCATATTGTGTGGAATTGGTGGAAGGCGGGGTGAGGGGTTGGAGGTGAGTAGAGATTGAAGGCTATGTACTTGGCGGTACCGTTGGATTAGATTAGATGTAACATTAACTTCGTGGGATGGTCATCCATACGTGAATCAAGACTTCAATTGACTGCGAGATCAATCGTTGGGGTTCATAAAATGGTAGCTTCTATCGATGTACCTCAAACGTAATCTAACTCTGAAATGTAAAACAAACCAGAGAATGCTGCTGCTGTTGATTTTTGTCTTGCAATTCTCAAAAATGGAACCCTTCAAGTGCTTAGATCCTTCAACTTTTCTGTAACAGCAGCTGCCCCACCAGCAACAGCGTTCGCGACCTTACCAGACTTTTCCGCCTTCGCCTTCGCCTTCTGCGAGGTGGAATCCTTTGGAAGCTCTTTTGTGAACGGGATGAACTCGGGAGCACCAGGCAGGTACTTTCGGAGTGGCTCAGGTACAGTGAACCCCTATAGGTTCTGTTTAGTGGTTTTCTCGAAGATAATTGGAACAGTGGGCAACTTACATCTGCGGTTTGGAAGTTTTCTAGCAGACAGCATAACGCGCGCTCGGTTGCGCAAAGCGTGGAGTTGAGTGCATGGACATACTTCTTCTTGACATCGGTTTGGAGCTTGTTGCCGAATCTAATTTCAAGTGCCCTCGATTGGTAGTCCGTGCAGTTCGAGCAAGAGACGAGCTCTTTGTACTCGCCTTGGAAGGGGAACCAGGCTTCCAGATCGTACTTCTTCGCTGCGGCATTGTTCAAGGCACCAGAAACAATGGCGGCAACGCGGTATGGGACGCCCAACGACTTATAAAACTCTTCGGAAACGGTGATCATATCCTCGAATGCCTCCCAAGACTTCTCTGGGTCGGTAAGAACAAACTGTTCAACCTTTTAAAGGAAAGTCAGCACAAAAATCTATTCGAAATGGGGTTCGCCTTACCTTTTCAAATTGATGAACACGGAAAATACCCCAGGCATCACGGCCGTGGGAGCCAGCCTCTCTTCTGTAACAAGTGCTGAAACCAGCATACTTGATAGGAAGCTCCTTGTTCATAATCCACTCATCGGCGTGGAAGGCTGATATTGGCTGCTCGGAGGTCGCGATAAGATACTTGTCATTTTGAGCATCGCCATCCACGACCTTGTAGAGCTCTTCGTCGAACTGCTCAAGCTGAGCGGTCTTTGCCATATACTCCTTCAGCATAAACTGAGGTGCCTGTAACGCAGTATATCCTCTCTCCGACAAAAACTCAAGACCATAGTTGATCATGGCTTGGTTCAAAAATACACCCCAGTTTCTCAAAAAGTAGCCGCGGTGGCCGACGACCTTAACACCTCTTTCTGGGTCATATCCATCCAGGCGTGTAAGAACTTCGTGGTGGGACAAGACGTCGCGTTTCTCGACTGAGAACCCCTCAGGTGCCCACGCTCGCAGCTCGACGTTGTTGTCCTATTGTCCGATTAGATACTCTGTAGTTCGGCAACATACTTGAAATCCGCCCTACCTCGTTATTGTGAACAGGCACAGACTCGTGCACAATATTTCCAATAGTGGCAATCTTCTTCTTCAGTGCAACGTCCTTCTCGCCGGCAAGTTCGATCTTTGCCTTCTTTTCTTTCTCTAGCTCCACCTTCTGGGCCATGAGTTCGGATGCATCT
Organism: Pseudogymnoascus sp. VKM F-4246; assembly: GCA_000750735.1. NCBI lineage: Eukaryota > Fungi > Ascomycota > Leotiomycetes > Thelebolales > Thelebolaceae > Pseudogymnoascus > Pseudogymnoascus sp. VKM F-4246. Next base: position 23,114 of record JPJU01001147.1, read on the forward strand.
TCCTTGGCCTGACAAAAAATTGGCGGTCAGCTATGCGTCCAAATTGCCCCGCGCCTGGTTGTCGCAACGGATATAACGAACCTTCTTCTTCGCACCGATCTGTTTTTGGATCTCATTGATCTTCGTGTTCACTTGGGTCGCTGAGTACTGAGCTGTTGAAATGCATAAGCGTATGATCTTCGAGATTTGTGGATTCGTGGGGCGCATTTACTCTTGCGGTGGTCTTCATACAGGGCGATAACTTCGTCCACAACCTCTTCTGGCGCATATCTCCTCCTCTGCGACTCTTTAATCTGCTCCGGGTTTCCACCCTTCTCAACGATGAAGTCGAACACGTCAAGCATGTTTACGACGTTCGGGGCTTCCGATAAAACGAGGGGAAGGCTGTGGTGCTGGTGGAGTTGTCGTGTGTTTGGTGGTGGGTGGGATCTTTTTGGCCGTTTGTTGGTGGGGTAAATTCAAGGTGGGAGGACGCTGTCCCGCAGCTCGTCACATGTTCTCAATCCATCGTTTTGAAAAGCGATTTTGACTCATGCGGTGTAATCGCCCATACACGGGTAATAAATAAATAATCATAATTAACATATAATATTGTTTCACTGAGTCAAATATACACTGTCCAAGTTTTCTACTTGTCATTCTGGTGCTTCCATGATTTGTAGCAACGCTAAACTCAAGCAATCGACACTGTCATGGCTCACAAACAGGTATCAAAAAATATTTACAACACTGATCTTGTGATTGCCTCTGCTCTATTATTCTGAGCTATCCTATATCTATTGCAGTAAAGAGGGCCGCGTCGGAAACTGAGATGGAGTGGCCCAGGTTTGTGGACTTGGTTGACAAAGCCTCTTGTGCCACGCTCCTTTCTCTGTCGGAAAATTCAGATGGGTGGTTCTGAGGCAGATATACAACTCCAGTCAACTTTCCAACCTATATAATGGGATGGCCATGCCTTATCTCAACTGCCACGGTGATGTGCCAACCAACACATAATCATTCACCGGGCCTCTACATCACCAGGCACTTATTCCCCCCCGTAGGCTCATTTGGATTCTGTGACTTCTCGATCTGTGCAATCATCAACTCGAATGCCTTGGTGACATTCTCATTGAACTGCGCGCTGGCTTCGGTCCAGGCACACGAGTATTTCTCTGCAAGCTGCTTTGCATCCTCCGCAGAGACCTGGCGCTGCTCGGGTCTCAAATCACTCTTGTTGCCAACAATAACCACCGGTACCCAGTCAGTTCCCTAATTAGAATGTTAGAATGGCCTCGGTCTGTATATACGACGTGGAGGGGGGGTTGTACCAAGTGGTTCAGAATCTTGTCGCGGATGACCTGTACCATCTCGAACGACTGCATCGAAGCAACCGAATACACCAAGATATATCCATGGATTCCAATGAAATGCTTGGAATTAAGTATGCTGTATTCATCCTGAAGCAACAGTTAGAAAGCATATTCCAAAAACAATGATGTCACGTGAAAACAAGATGCTCTCCTCACCTGACCAGCTGTGTCGATGATATCTGTTGCGAATTCCTGGCCCTTGAACTTAATGACTTTGCTGAAAGTATTCTCAATTGTAGGGTAATAGCTCTCCACAAAGTGTCCATCGACAAACTGGACAGTTAGGGAAGATTTGCCTGTAATGTCATCATTAGCACAGGTGAGGTTTGTAAGGGAATCTACAGGGCGGTTAACCAACTGAACGCGAGCCCACAATGGCAATCTTCCGTTGCTTTGGTGGAGCTGGCATTTTGATATCCTACGTATTGATGTATTGATACGTATGCTTCGTTCCTGGATATGGTGCCTTGTGAAGGTTTGTTGATGTTTTGCTTCTTGGATTTGAATGTTCCACAATAGAGCCTGGATGATGTACTCGAGTACGGCTGGCTGGTTTGGGAATGGACCACTTCCATGGAACATCCTTCTACCGCCAACCAAGCAGGTCACGCTACATGATGGGTAAACAGCTTTGATTATGGTGTTTCCCCGACTGCCATAATTATTGTATTTAATAAAACACACTCATTGCCATTGACAAATTCTATTTTACCATAGTTATGATTATATTTCTAAGGACGACTTCCAATTATGTGTGTATTTTCGACGTGGTGTATGTACAGTGACTGTGGTGTCCAATCTAATGTCCTGGACATTATATCCACATTATTTATTTATTTTCATACCTGGCACATTTTAAAACTCTCAGTTAACCACACATTACATAGCATGGACAATAGCCAACAAAATTCATTCGAGGTGCTCGTCGCCGGCAGTAAATATATTTCTATAAGGGTATCTCTCTCCTGGCTGCCTATTAGCCCTCCCACCAATCCGGTTTATCTACGCCAGCGCCAAAAGACAATAAATATGTGCTGAGTCGAAGTGTATATATATACTATCGAGGCGACGATATGGCTTCAGATCATTGTGATTCTTCTTCCATAGTCCTTAACCTTGCTAGCATCCGCGATAACCTTTCCGTCAGGCTACTTTGGGAATTCTGAAATTCAACACTATCCCCAGACTGGGTGTCGACTTTACGGTGATGAGAGATGAACTCATCCACCGCTACTGTTAGCGGCCTAAGACTCTTCCCCGGCAGTTCCAGCCGTATTCTTTGCGCAGTGTCTTTCGTCAGGGCCAGATACCCCAGAAGCACGGCGAAGTAGCCAAACGTTACGTTGAGGTTAGCCTCCTCGACGGAATCAACCTGCATATATGTCAGAACAGCCAAGACGTAAAGAGCAAAAAGAGTAACAAACCTCAGGTGCCTTTTCCAGCCCCATCACGAATATCCGCACAGCATCCCCCAAGCTTCCATTGTCAAGCATGCGTGTTGGCTCGTTTGCTCGATCGCTCCATTCAACCAAGTTGATCATGATACCTAGCGTAAGAATAAGGCCATCCACTGAGGTCGATTGTTTCTCGCCGGGCACCATATCTAACAGCAGTTTGAAATCCGAGAGAATTGAATTGAACGCGTCATGGATGAAGCCCGCTGTTGAGAATGTTTCCGAGGCCAGGGCATTATTGTTGGTGGTGTTCAGAGCGAGGCCTAACACCATGGCTTTGGTCGATGAAAGCTCGCTCGGCGCATCTCGAAGAATCACATGTGTAATTTCACGAATGGCAGCTAGATGGCGGCTTCCCCACCCTGTATCCTTACGGTTAGGTGACAGGCCCAGAGAACCAAGCTCTAAGATCGAGATTGTAAGATGCAGATCAGCTAACTGAAGAGGCCCAGCCGGCTGCCAGGAGCCCTTTTCGGTGTAAAGGTCAACGATCGAAAAAAGATCTTCTGCGGTTTCGTCGGAGACTATACTTCCAGCTATACCACCCTCGCGATTCTGCTTGGCGACAAAATAAAGGCAAGCAAGAGCGACTGAGCGAGGAGAGAGCCTGCTCGGTTGGATCTCCCCCCATATTGGCATCTCCAAAAGTTTTTTATGCTCCTGTGCTAGTAGCGTCTGTGTCATTTTGGACATGTTCGTTTTACGTTGCTGTGATAGGGACGTAATGGTGTCACCAACTTTTAGGAGCCGGCTGATGAAATCCGAGAACCCCTGCTTGAGTAGGTGAGAAGTTGCAACCGGTGAAGTGGTGGAGTTTAGTAAGATGACGAGGATTGAAGCGATTATGAAGCCAGAAATAATATCTGTTTCATCCCCTAGGCGAAGAAATAGTCGTTGGTCCATTCCGTTAGAAATAAGACTCCTCAAGAAAGCCTTATCGTGTGTTTTTCCAATAAGATCCAGCAACCCGGATCGCCTCATTGAAGGATGCTTTGTCGGCACACCAATTCTCTCACTCAGGTCTTCAACCTCGTCCACGAATCGTTTGTTCGCACCAGCCTGCCTCAGCTCATGAAACGTTCTGATCCCACCACCGGGTTGTTTATCATCTTCTTCGTCATCCTCATCCAAACTGTTAAGGCGCGCCAGGGTAGGTACTGCGCCTCGACGTCTTCTGGGTGTTTCTGCAGCTTCATCTTGAGATTGAGATGAGCTAGGGCCAATGCTGCTAAGGAGATCTTGCTCTGCTAGCATTGACCGCTGGCGGCTATAAGTAACCCTTGGGCCTGGTGCCTGTGGCGCAACGACGGCTGGTTGCCCGACTGCCATGTTGGTGGGTCTATCCGTGTCGAGCTTCGGGTTGATATCGGGAGGGACTTCTGAAACCCCTCCTTTTTGGTTAAGGTCGCCACTATCGGCCGTAGGAACAGACCTAGAAGCCCTCTTTTCAGCGAAGGAGTCTATCAATCGCCGTCTTGGGAGCCGTCGATTCTCTCCCTTATTTTGTACGATGCCCTCCGGTGCCTTGCGGGAGGCGCCACCGACATCATCCCCCAATAGTCCACTCCACATTTTCACGCTTTTTGGGGTTAGGCCTGTTGGCGTCGACTGTCGACTGAAATCGAGACTGGATTCTGCATTGTCGCGGACGGGGGTACCAATTCTAGGAGTGTTGATTCCGTCAGCCGATGACCTAGGCACCGGAGAATTTTGACGCGGAGTAATTGATTCAGACCTATTACTTGCTGGTGAATAGGTAATATGTCGCTGTATTTCTTGACCTTTCTCTTTCTTAGGGTTAGTCGTGATAGTTGGCTCCGCACGGATGGCGGCATGGGGCTTTGCTCGACCGGGCAGGCTGTGCTTTGCACTAGAGGTAGCATGTGATAATGAAGTCAAGTCTGTAAACCTTGATGTTTCTTCCCCATTGGGCCGTGTATCTCTATGGCGCACAATACTAGACTTTGAAGTCCGGGCTTTGGATGCGATATTGCGTTTCGGGGTTATGTGGGGAGAGTTGCCATTGCTCGTATCTGCTGTCCCCGCCTTCTTGATTTCAACGTGCTCTTTTTTTGCCCTTTTCGGGGATGCTTGGGGTTGTTTCGCAATACGTTTCCTCTTGTCTGGGCGTGACGTGCCATTGTCGCTGTCGCTTGGAAAATCGAAAACATTGGAGCCGTCAATGGCCGGGGAGGGGCTGATTTGAGGGAGCTCGTCATGGATAGAGGTATCCGACGCAGGCCCTTCGCTGCGGGAAACAGAGTACTGGCGACTCCTGGCGCCTCCGGTTTCGTCTTTAAACGGTTTGGCTGGCGCCAGGTAATCGGGTCCAGGCCGCCGCCGCGCTTTGCCGTAAGTCGCAAAGGACCTTTTCCGCGACGTGGTGTCGTTGCCGGTTGCCATCATGCCTGTATGTGCTACTGAAGCCGACACAAAAGATGTATTAGGATAAGTGCAACATCTCAACGAGGACGTCGGTATATGAGAACAGCTAGCTGTGGTATCGATGGCAAACGATGTATCGATGTATAAAGAGCCCAGTCGCGTGGAAGGCTGTCGCTGTTCCGTATAAGTCAAGGGCAGGAATTGGTGAGAATAGGACAATCCACGTTAAACCCACCGATGCGTTGGCTTGCAGGTACGTTCTCTGATGTGTAGTGTCTGTGATGATGTCTTTGGCGGCTTCTTGAGTTTGGCTCAGCCTTCCCCACAAGGCCCAGCAGCGCGCAACGAGGGTCAACAATCGCTGAGGTCCGTGCATGCGGCTAATGTCTTAAACAATGGGCGCCAATTATTTAAGGCATCTATAATATCTTTTTCGAAGAACCCCGCACCGTGATACTGGAGGTCACGGGGCCACGAGGGGCAACATTTATTGAATACCAAGCAGGAGATGTTCCATTCACGGGATGAGTTGTCTAAGATTATGCTGGGATTAAGTGCAAATTGGTTGTCAGCTTGACTTCACTGTCGAAGCTATCAATCAAACCCATTAGAAGCTCACGCGAGCGGGCCCATCACAAACCCTAGCGATCAGCCAACGTGACAGGCGGGGCAATCGACGAACTGTGCATATAAATAAACCTTCACTCCTCATCCGCATCGAAATCTCTGTGACATACGGGGCGGCCTTTCTCCTCGAGATACTAGTTTTTGTAAAGAGTGGCCATCCATCTACCGATTCAGCACTTAATTCGTCTCTGCTGTGACCCCCGCCTCTGTATACATAACCACCGCTTCTCCAATCCAACCTCGCATATCACGTTCCCAAACCACAGTTTGACGAAGAGCTCCAAAATCACCCTCAAAATAGCACATCAAAACAAAACATATGATGGCATCCAACAAGGACACCGCGCAGTCCATTCATAGAGAAGCTGTAGGGCCAGGCTATGTATCCAAAACCAATAAACCGGAGGCCACAGTCTCTACGACGGTCTCGTTCCCAAATGTCCATGTCCTCGCCCAGACGCCGCAGTTAATTGCATTGTTGACGCAAGTTTAATCGCTCCCCACCATCTCCCGACTTTGGATGCTAACAATGCCTGCGAATAAAGGATGATCAGAGATGTCAACACAGACCGAGCTGACTTCATCTTCTACTCCAACCGCATCATCCGCCTGCTGGTCGAGGAGAGCTTGAACCACCTGCCCGTCATTGCACATGAGATCAACACGCCCGTTGGGAGGAGCTACGCTGGAGTGATGTTCCAGGGGAAGATCTGCGGTGTGTCCATTATGCGTGCTGGCGAGGCCATGGAGCAGGGCCTGCGGGATTGCTGTCGCTCAGTGCGTATTGGCAAGATTTTGATCCAGCGGGACGAGGAGACTTGCATGCCGAAGCTATTCTATGATAAGCTGCCGGAGGACATCAGCGATCGCTGGGTGCTCCTCTTGGACCCTATGTTCGCAACAGGTAAATATAGGCTCATGAGGAACCATTTCTCGAGAGTATAACAACTGACTTGGTATGATAGGTGGCTCTGCAACGATGGCTGTGGACGTTCTCAAGTCCAGGGGAGTACCGGAAGACCGCATCTTATTTGTTAACCTAATTGCGAGCCCCGAAGGGATCAATGTCTTTGCAAAGAAATTCCCGAAGCTGAGGGTAGTTACAGCATTTATAGACCAGGTAAGCAGCTTCAAAGAACCACACCCTTCAGTGTTGGCTAACCGTGGTGTCTGTGTAGGGGTTGGATGAAAAGAAGTAAGTTTGAGTTCTAGTTCTCACATCCGTTATGCATTTGATCGTGCGCTGACTATTGTAGCTATATTGTCCCCGGCTTGGGAGATTTTGGGGATCGATTTTATACGCTTTGAGGTCGCTGCAATGGGGGCAGGACTGACCGCTTCGCTGATGTTTGAATGAGACCAGCCACTGATTGCGGCTGGTGGGGAGAATATATAATATATACATATATATATCTCTCAATTCTGAACGAAACGTCATTGCTACAGGTGGTTGTTGTACTGTACAGCCATCAATTCGTTGTAGATTGCTCTTCCTAATCAAATTAAGATATCCTTGGGCCGATGAGCGCAACCCGAGAAGCCTATCAAAATACAGTAACATGAAGGCGAAAGTCTTTAAAGCTAGATTGTTTCTGCCCTGATACGCCAGACGCCCTTTAATCTCTTCCCCCGTACATGTGGACGCCTGTATCCCCCCCAGTCTCACTCAGTGTACATGTCATAGCCTTCTAGTAGTCATCCTCGTCGTCGTCGACAATTCCCTCCCCCCCGTATCCATTGTGGCGGCCAGCATCCTCGTCATCCAGGTCATCATCGACGCCTTGCTCGGGCTCGCCGGCTCGGCCTGGGATCGCGTGGTTCCTCGAGCGGTTCGCGTTGGCTTCCTTGTTCTCCTGGGCAACGGTGTCGCACGCGTCAACCCACTCAGAGTACACATCAACCGGCAGCGAAAGGTCTGGTGAAAATAGGTTAGCATGCGCCGTCGCCGCAAGCAAGTCCAAAGGGGAAGAGGGAGTTGCGTACAGTTAATGCTGCATGAAAAGGACTGGTCGCACACTTTGCACGACAGGTGGCCGACGCCGGCCTTCTTGTCGATCTTGGCCGTCACGGACTTCTCATGATTGCAGAAGAGACACGGGAAGGTGGTCGCGAGGGGCTCGTTCTTCTTCTTGGTCGGGGCCTTCGCCGCCTTCTTTCGCTTGCCCTGTATACAATCCCCGTCAGAAATTCGGCTCGATTCCCAGACAAAACAAACAACTGCATGCTGGAGGGTCAGCCGCAGGGAGAGAGGGGTTCCTGACCATCTTGGTGGGGGTGTGGTGCTTTCGAGCAGAGGGAGGGGTTGTTGGGCTCTTTGGCAGAGGAGGAGGGAGGGCTCTTTTCCTAATCGGGCTGGGGTTGCTGTGAACTTGAGCGGTGAGGTTGGGCAAAGCAGAAAAGGCGGCTTAAGATAACAGAGCCTGGTTGTCTTGGCGTGCGTCCGATAAGGCCTTGGAAAAGAGTTGGTTAGGGTGTTCGGGGGGGTTGTAGGGTTGTAAGGGGGGGGCGGTACAGGTGGGTAAAAAAAGACCAGCAGGGATGTAAATGTGGGGTAAAGTTGGGTACCAGTGCTGTTTTGTTGGCTGTCTGTTGATCCTGGGTGCCGTGGGCGAGATCAAAGTGGAGGACAACGATGCTTGATAATGCGCTATCGTAGCTACTCTATACTACCTCTCCTGGGTTTAAGAAGCGCAGTATGATATCGATACGTGATATTGATCTACAGCAAAGGTCAAGCTTTGATATCTGGTAGAGGTGGCTTGTGCCCTGTCCATGCCGTCCTTTATCCACAAGAGATGCCTGATGCCCGCGTTCCAGAAGCGTAAATAGCTACGAGTAGCTCCACCCTTCAATGCTGCAAGATATTGGCCCTCTTATCATCTTATCGCTAATCTCATTTGCCAGTTCACGGCGTTTTGCAGTTTGGGGATACACAGATACGGAGCAGGTAGGAGCTCACGAGGTACAGTTACAATATCACAATCCACGTCATGTAAACAAACCCTCTGGCCATTGTAGTCCAGTGCGAGTAACCCCGCATCTACAGCGTGACACACGCCCGCGTCTTCACCGCGCCAGCCAGCTACACCTGTACCTTACATACTTCACAATTCCATTGCCTCAAAAGCTACACTTTCTTGAACCAAGTACGTGATTGTGTGACCAGGAACATTTGGGCAGTTCAGAGGACCCCAAGGCATCATTCAACCAACCGCTCTTCCAACAATCATATTACTTCTCAAACGCAAGACCGCTCCGCGAACCATGGCTGCACCCGCCGCCGACCAGACTGCTGTCATGAAGGACGTGCTGGAGGCCCTCAAGGTCTTGACAGCCAACCAGACCCAGCTCGCCGCAAATGTAGATGCCATCAACGGCCGCGTAAATATCCTTGCTGGCATCAAAGAAGTCGAGCATGCCGCGACAGCCCCCAGAAGCAAGCAGGAGGGTCCCCCGAGCACAACCGCTCACATAGATGACAAAGAAGACCACGATGTTGCGGTCCCCGAGTCTCCTACTGTAGCACCAACAGAGGCGGACCATGCCAATATACCTTCAACTGCATCGCCCTCAAATACAAACCATACTCCAACTTCACGGATTATCCTTACGTGGGTCAAACTTAACCATGCCCATCGTCCTATCCATGCCCCGATTCTCTCCCGCGCATCCCGCACAAATGCCTGAAGGGGTATTCCGACCCGTGTGTTGCTGAAGCTGACCATGTATCCAGGACGTACCCAGGCCAAAGTGGCATAAATCCTCTTCCGATGGACTGGGGCAACAAAGATCCTCAAATGAGAGGCCCTGTCGTCGTTTCTAGATCTCAATCGACGATTAGGAGGCGCAACGGTATGCTACACGACCCCGCCATGTTGTGCATTGCTAACAACGTTATCATTATAGCCATAGGAGGTATACCACACCCCAATGCGACATACAAAAACACCTTACTGACGAAAATCAGCACACGGTGGATCATATTCAATGTACTATGCTCTTGCTGTGGCCAGCAAGGAGATAGAGCTCGACCACAAGTAAGAGCCTCCCAGCCAAATAAAGGAACGAAGTCTGGTGTTAAGTTTATACTTCACCACATACTCTGTTATCTGCCTGTTCAAAAATGACAGCAAGCGCATGGTAGAGGATTGTTCAGTGGTTCAGTTCAATAGCTAATGGAATTCAGACCCGACTTCACAAACACCGAGCCGGCCTCGAACATTGGCCCGTTTCCACAATGGGCTGACAAGGAGAAGATAGTCTCTTTGGATCCGCTTGGACATTTGGCACCGTGGCTTTTTAAAAGCACTATGGATTCCGAGAATAGTTCGTATTCAGCCTTGCCGCCATGAATATTGTCACTAATGTGTTTAGTTGACATCCGCCCGACTATTGGTTAGTTTGTTGACGCCCCTGCGAAATATTCCAATGTATATTGACCGTGATATATGCAGCCATTACGAAAGCTCGGATGAATGTATGAACTTATTCTCCCCCAGTATCACTTTATACCAACGTCTAGTTAACTGACTTTGCCAGCTTCCAGAGCTTGAAGCGAGTGTTCGAGAGGGCAGACTGTAAGCTGGATTAATACCCAGTTATAAATGAGCAGATCAATTAACTTCCCAAAAGTATACCTGATGGAAAAGTCTGCTTGAACGATCTGGGGGAACTGGCAGTTACCAAATTTGCCGTCGAACCGGTATGGTATCTTCATCTTCTCACTCCGCAGAGTGTACTGACATGGTGCAGGTGTGGTATCTCCCAGGAGTTGCTAAGCGTTTCGGGATAGGTTACAACACCAAATCACCATAATTTTACCTTACTAATTAATATTTATAGATGAAGGTACATTGCGCCGTTCACTCTTTGAACACACGGGAGGAAGTTATCCTGAGGTAAACTTGCTGCATTCTGTACATGGCCCATAGCTAGGATCTAACGGCAGCAGCTTATCACGAGAGGGGATATCAAGGTATTCTTACCACCAATAGGTATGGACAAAAGCAATGATCCTAACGTTATCATCCTTACACGTAGTAGGTGGCCTAACAGTGTACTGCTTCGGCGATCCGGCCAAAATGGCAGATGCCAACGCACGCCTCGCTCTTCGGATCCATGATGAATGCAACTCAAGCGACGTATTCTCTAGTAATATTTGCACTTGCCGTCCGTATTTGATATTTGGAATTGAAGAAGCTGTAAAGGAAGCTCAGAAGGGAGGAAGTGGCGTTGTTATATATTTTAGGAAAGAAGGACGAGCATTGGGAGAAGTCACAAAGGTTACTCCATTTTCTCCACTATCCTTTTCTATTACTGATATTTTTCAAACGTACAGTATCTCGTTTACAATGCCAGAAAGCGTAGTGCCGACAGAGCATCTGAATACTTTCAGAGGACCGAAAATGTGGCGGGAGTGAAGGACATGAGATTCCAGGCACTGATGCCAGACATCTTGCACTGGCTTGGTATCACAAAGATCGACCGAATGATGAGTATGAGCGAGTATGCTACCCCAATGGATATGTTTTCGCCTGCAAAGCGCTGACTCTCTTGCAGCATGAAGCACGACGCAATCGTTGGGCAAGGGTACGTATCTCACCTTCAACCGCGGTCCCGTGCTTACACGATTTGTAGTATTCCGATTCACGAACGAGTAGAGCTGCCCGAATCGTGGATTCCAGACGATGGGCGAGTGGAGATAGATGCGAAAATAACAGCTGGTGAGTGTCGCTCTTCGTCTTGATGTGGACGATCCGTATTGATGGTGTGGGACAGGGTACTTTACGAAAGGCCATCGAATGACGAACGAGGAATTGGAAGCTGTCCGAGGAAGAACCTGGGAAGAGTAAGCGTCCCGTGTTGTAGTAGATTATAATGGTGGTATTAATTATATTACAGCATCGATCACTAAAAAGATCATGGGAGGGTGGTCTAGATGGGATGGGACTGGGCGGATTGCCAGAAGGGGAACAACACCACCATTACGTGATCCCAGTCACGAGTGGAAACAGGGAAGAAGCAACTTTAGAACTTATCTCCCTCC
>JPJU01001149.1:0-16494 GCA_000750735.1 Pseudogymnoascus sp. VKM F-4246
TCTACTCCCCCCTCCCGCAATCTTCCATTCATAATCTATTCCTTGTAATCTCTGAATGTCCCTCCCTCTAGCTGTTGTATGAATACTCCATCTCTGTCCTCACCGAAGCACCGCCGGCTCTCACTCCACTCGGCGTAATTGCTTCGAGCTTCACTTAAAAAAAAAGCGGCGCGCGAGAGTTACCTGCCTGTCTGCCCCTCACCACCACCACCACCCCTCCCCCCGAGCACCGCACCCAATCCTGCCCCACCATCCCACCACGCCTGCTTTACAGGCCCTTCAGCTTGGAATACTTTGACCAGCATCAGCATCAGCATTGTTTAATATCCATTTATCTCATATACACATATATCACTACATATAACCCGCGCCGCCTTTCTCCCGCGCCCTCTGCGTCACCGCCCATCGAGTACAGAGATCCCTCTACCTCGAACCCTCATCCTCCTACCAGGCGCAGTCCGAAGCGCATACAACTCTTCTCGTGCCATAACGTCATTCACGCATCGACATTCACGTCTTCGACTGATTCACACAAGCCGAACCATATACATATTGCACTCTCAACGACTGGCACCAAGGTGCGAGCCTTGCCAACCTCCCCAGCAGACCGCCCACTTGTCTTCAGACTTACGAACTGAGACGTCTCCCACCAAAACACTTGCCATACCAGAATGTCACAACGGCCACCAGTCGTTGGCGGTTCTGAGTGGACAGAGCCACCACGCACTGTGCCCTCGAACGCACAGGACGGATCAGCGACCCCAGGAATCGTCCCTGCGACATACTCCTCGGGCCATAGGTCGTCCTACTTCCCGGCCGTGGATAACAGCCGCTTAGCAACCCCATCTCCGTCTGCCCAGCTGGCTGATCCAGCTTCTCAACCATCCGCCCCCAACGATGGAGGTCCACAGAGGAAGGCCTCGCTGACGGACACCGACCCGAGGGCGGCCTTCCCCTCCCTCGAACTTTCCGGCTCGGTCATATCAGCGGCATTCTGCGTCCCATATTCTCTGGAATACCGAAAGGGTTCGGACTGGGTGAGTTCCCAATCGATCAGCACATGCAGTAGCGGTAGGCTAACTATACCAGGATCTGAAGCAGCGCCGTGGCACTTCTGCCCTATTCGAGTCATTCGCATACCTCTCGTCGAACCAAACACCCTGGAACCACACGCTAGTTGGGTGGACGGGAGAGATCGATCAATCTGACGAACTGTCACCGCCCATCACCCCCCCTGCAACGACTACCTCTACAAAGGTCCCACCTCTGAATAAAGCATCTGCTCCCATACCTTTAGACGACGATAGGCCAGTTACCCCTCCTCCAAACGAGGGGTTATGGATCAGCAAGGACGACCGAGCCCGGCTGGAGTCGCAGCTTGCTCATAACAGCCGCGGAAGAACCGTACCGGTCTGGTTATATGATGACATAGACGCGTCGTCCGATGGGGACTTGCTCCTGAAGGACCAGCGCCGCTGGCGCCGATTCGCTCAGAATGAGCTATACCCTCTCTTCCACTACAAGCAACATGTTCCCTCAGATGGCAGGGCAGAACGCAAATCGTGGAAGGACTACCAGCGGCTGAACGAGAGGTTCGCCGCCAAAATCCTCGAAATCTACAAGCCGGGAGATATCGTAATGATTCATGACTTCCACCTACTTCTGGTGCCAGCTATACTGCGCCAAAAGGTTCCTCACATGCATATTTCATTCTTCTTGCACATTCCCTTCCCCAGTAGCGAGTTCTTGCGCTGCTTGCCAAGGCGAAACGAGGTTCTCCTGGGTATGCTCGGTGCGAATATGCTTGGATTCCAGTCTTTCAGCTACTCCAGGCATTTCGTTTCCTGCTGCACCAGAGTGCTTGGTTTGCCATCAGATATCGCTGGCGTGGAGGCACATGGCTCTAAAGTATCCGTTGGCGTGTTCCCGATCGGCATTGACGCGGCTGGAGTCGAGAAACTCGCATTTGGGCGTCCTGAGATTGAGAAGAACTTCCAGGGACTCAACACGCTGTATCAAGGAAAGAAGATTATCGTTGGCCGAGATCGCCTGGATAGTGTCAGGGGTGTTGCTCAGAAACTTATGGCTTTTGAGCGATTTCTCGAGGAGTACCCTGAGTGGCGCGACCTGGTCGTTCTTATCCAAGTCACCAGTCCTACCAGCATTGAAGAAGAGAGGCAAGACTCCGAAAACAAGGTCACTATCAAGGTTTCGGAGCTTGTGGCTAAGATTAACGGCCTCTACGGATCTCTTGGCTTCTCTCCGGTTCAGCACTACCCTCAGTACCTCTCGCAAGATGAGTACCTGGCACTTCTCAGAGCGGCAGATATCGGCCTGATTACCAGTGTAAGAGACGGTATGAACACCACCAGCTTGGAGTATGTCGTCTGTCAAAGGGACAACCATGGCCCCGTGATCTTGTCCGAATTCTCTGGCACAGCGGGAAGCTTGAAGGAGGCAATCCATATCAACCCGTGGGATTTGACTGGCGTGGCTGATGCCATTAACAACGCCTTGACGATGTCGCCTGAGAAGAGGAAGGAGACTCATGAGGATCTCTACAAGCACGTCACGACACATAATGTCCAGGCATGGACGACGGGCTACATCAAGAGACTCCTTACTATTCTCTCATCGCACAGTACCGCCGTTACTACTCCCATTCTCGACAGAGAGAAGATGCTGGAACAGTTTACAAAGGCCAAGAAGCGACTGTTTATGATTGATTATGATGGCACCCTGACCCCCATCGTCAAGGATCCCGCAGCCGCAATGCCTAGCGAGCTATTGATCAAAACCCTACATACCTTGGCCGCAGATACCCGCAACGAGATCTGGATTATTAGTGGCAGGGACCAAGAGTTCTTATCTGAGCACCTTGGGGACATTCCTGGAGTTGGCTTCAGCGCTGAGCATGGTAGCTTCATGCGTCCTCCGGGAAGCGACACCTGGGAGAACTTGGCCGAGACCACGGATATGGGGTGGCAGAAGGAAGTCATTGATGTTTTCCAGAAATACACTGAAAGAACACAAGGTAAGAAAGTCGAACCAGTCCAGTAATTCTGCAAGTGCTAATCATCCACAGGCTCCTTCATTGAGCGCAAGCGCTGTGCTCTGACGTGGCATTACCGCCGCGCGGACCAAGAACTCGCGGCGTACATGGCACACGAATGCCAGAACGAGCTCGAACAGACCGTAGCCAAGAAATGGGATGTCGAAGTCATGACCGGCAAGATGAATCTCGAAGTCCGACCAACATTCATCAACAAGGGCGAGATCGTCAAGCGCCTCATCTCCAACCACACCTCCCGGGACGGCGTGCCCACAGGCGGCGAAGCCCCAGAGTTCTTGATCAGCCTGGGTGATGATTTCACCGACGAGGATATGTTCAGAGCGCTTAACGGCAGTGGCGTGCCCGAGGAGACCATGTTCACCGTCACGGTCGGCTCGAGCACCCGGATGACGCTGGCACATTGGCATCTCCCCGAACCCGCGGATGTGATTCACAGTCTGGCCACCCTCGCGGGCTTGAAATCGCCCACCGAGCCACTTCCGTGCAACACTCTGTGGAATACACCCGCGGGCAAGTTGTGAGGAAGGGAGTGTTTGCTTTTTTTGCAGCATTGGATACGGGTTGGAGGCGAGCGGGAGGGGGTCATTGAGCATTTGCATCTTTTAGATTTTTTTGAAAGTTTTTTAACGGCTGTGCTGTGCTGTGTTGTGCTGTGCTGTGTTCTTTTTTGCACGCATGAAGTATATGAGAATAGATGTTATGATATAACTAAATATAAGCAACGAAATGCCCCTTTGGGCGGCCATGCGTTTTATGGTAATCACACATATTATTATTTCCCATGCAGCCACAGCCATCCATCCATTACTCAACGCTGAGATTTCATTACATATATTTGCCCGTCGTCGCGGGCGGTTCATGCCGCATATTGTCGGCCGTGGGGTGCCAGTCCAGTCAGTCCACACACAGACACCACGCTAAGGAAGAGTGGGGAGCTGTCCGTCCAAGCTTTCCAAATTCTCAACCAATCCAGCCCCATCAAATCATCGCTGAGGAAAGTAAAAAGGTTGCCATACCAATAGTAGTTAAATTCCGACGCCTCGTGGGAGATGAGGGGGGCTGTTTTAGAGTAAATGCTATAAGGCGGATGAGTAACGAATGAAGATCTTGCTCGCTCCCATGGCGGGCGGGCGACAGAAGGCCGGCCGGGATCGGCGATTGGGTGAAGAAAATGTTAATAACGAGTAGAGTATGCGCGCGCAGCTTAGCGACGCGGGACATTTTATATCTTAGAGCTGGGCGCCACTTTGGAGTTTTTTGAGTAGTTGACTTGACTTGACGTGGCTGAGCTGTTTGAAGAATCTTTCTAACGGAGGGGGTAATTGGTAATTGTTAATATGGCGGCGATTTCGAGTGAAGCTAACGAGAAGGGGGTGTCTGCTATTGATGCGCCAACGACGACGGCGACGACGAACTATGCAACTGATGCGCCGGATCTCTCTGACGGGGATGATGTCGCGCTCGCCATCGTGGGTTTACACGCCCAACCTATCGATCCTCTGGTCGAGGCGCGCGTAGTTCGCAAGATTGATTTCTTCCTGATCCCCGCGATGATAGTGGGATACGGGATGGTCTATTACGACAAAGTAGCTAGCCCCCATCCCCATCTCTCCCCGCCACAATACAATAACTAACACCTCCTCCAGGCCATCCTAGGCTCGGCCGTCCTCTTCGGCATGACCAGCGACCTCTCCCTCGCTGTTGTCAACAAGACCACCACTCCCCCAACAACCGACACCACGCGCCTCAGCTGGGCAACTTCCATCTTCTACTTCGGCATGCTCGCCGGTCTCTACCCCATGACCTTCGCGCTCCAGCGCTTCCCCCTCCCCAAACTGCTCGGCCCCCTCGTCCTCCTCTGGGCCCTAATCTGCATGCTCACCGCAGCCGTGACCTCCTTCCGCGGCCTCTTCGTCCAGCGCTTCTTCCTCGGCTTCGTCGAGTCCGTCGTTCCCACCGCATTCATGACCATCGTCGCGGGCTACTACACGCAGCAGGAACAGACGCTGCGGCAGTCGTGGTGGTTTTCAAGTACGGGGCTCTTCACTATGATTGGCGGGGCGGTTAATTACGGGTTTGGTCAGATTACTGGGGGGGCGTTGAAGAGGTGGCAGTACATTTACCTCCTCGCTGGATGCCTCACTATCCTCTTTGGGATATGGTGTTTTTTCGTCCCGAGCAGCCCGGCGACGGCCTGGTTTCTGACCCCGGAGGAGAAGGTCGTTGCTACTGAGCGGCTGAGGCGCGGACAGACGGGGCTGAGGTGCGAGAAGTTCAAGGCGGGGCAGGTTCGTGAGGCACTACTCGATCCAAAGACTTACCTTATTTTCCTCATGATGGCGAGCGCATATACCGTCAACGGCGCGGTGTCTGGTTTCGGGCCGCTTATTGTTAGCACGTTCGGCTGGACAACGCTGCAGTCTATTCTCTTCCAGTTCCCGCTCGGCGCGCTGTGCTTCGTTCTCATTCTGCTGACGGGGTGGTTGTCGGCGCGCTACCCGAATATCCGCATTATCCTCCTCGTGCTCTGCTGCCTGCCCGTCATCGCAGGCTGCGCTATGATCTGGAAAGCGGAATGGACGTACCGCGCCGTGACGCCCGTGGCGGGGTACAGCATCATCGGGTCCTTCGGCGCGGTGGTGAGTCTAATAATAGCGATAGGGATGTCTAATGTAGCGGGCCACACGAAGAAGAGTTTCATGGCCGCGACGATCTTTGTGGCGTACTGCGTGGGCAATATCGTGGGGCCGCTGCTGATTAAGAGTCAGACGAAGAGTAGGCATTATCCGATGCTGTGGTTGGGGCTGATTATTTGCTATTGCATTACGATTGTGAGTAGTGTGGTGCTGTATTTTGTGTTGAGGAGGGAGAATGCGAGGAGGGAGGCGATGGAGCTGGATGTCGTGGAGGGGGATAAGGTGGCGTTTAAGGATTTGACGGATGGGGAGAATTTGCATTTTAGGTATGTGCTGTGAGGGAGAGTTAATGTTGATATTATTTATTTCGTAAAGATTATACAGTGTACCATAGATATACTCAGGGTCAGTGATTTGAATATAAACTTGAATACTAGGCTCTATTTATATTTCTGCATAAAACATATATACAAATTCGGATTATTTGCTTATTGGGAGGGTTTTTATAGGTGGCAGCATTTATTCTCGACGATACTAAAGCACATATGAGACGTGCTATTGGACTTGGACTTGAACCGTTTTCAAATTCGTCATTACTCAAAATTGCGAAGATACAGGAACAGCGACTCTATGGTATCTAGGCAAACTTGGTCTCTATGAACTTGTAATTTGATAGTCTACTACTCGCATATTCATGTGCTGCATTGAACGTCTATGACATAAAACCTCCTAAAGCCGCTGACGCTAGCACACCCATCGCAATACAATACAACAACTAGCTCTATGGTAATCGTAAGGGTATCTCTAGTCTGTGAAGGCACCATACAAGACGCATATCCTTCTACACCAACAAAGCAATTCCGAGCGCAGCAGCAAGCGCAACGACCGCGCTACCCGGAACTGCCCTCGCCCCCTCGCCCTCCTCATCGTAGGGCGTCTTGTTCAACCCCCGCTCCGAGGCAACATAACACTCCGTCTTGTTCGCCTCTGGGGTCGTCGAAATACTGAAACTGCGCACGCTATATGGCAGCACCGAGCAATCGCCTATGAACGTATTGCAGCTCCACTGGTGCCACGTGTGGTTGGAATCCGAGGCACAGTCCGCGCCCTCAAAAGTCCGGAACGTCAGCGTGCTCGTGTCGGGCACTGAACCATCCGCACCCGGCGAAAGACCCGTCTGGAAACCGACGCGCGAGTAGTCGGCTGTCGCATTGTAGAAGCTCTGTCCCTGAAGTTTGAAGTCGCACGTCGAATTGTTGGGATAACAGTCTAGGAGTGGGGCCTTGCCGGAAGGGGTAAATAGGTCGGCAACGTTGTCTGCAAGAGTGTGAGCTATACAGGTCCCGCGGGGTGGGCTTTAGCTCTGGGGCAGTTGCTTACAGCATGCAGTTTTTGGGGAAAATCCGTCCAAGACACTTATGTCCACGCCGCCATTCACAAACCATCCATCGGGGGTTGGCTTGCAAGCTGTGAGACCTGCTATTTCTTGCTCGGGCGTGGTGAGCACCACCGCCCAGACGGGGCTGCTGCCGTTGGTGCTAAACAGGTGAAAAAGTTAGTCGTGGTAAAATATGTGCAAATAGAGCCTGATAGGAAGCTATTATCTTACCTTTGGGCATAAGTGGTAGCGGAGAATAGCAGCAAAGCTGCTTCTACGAGATTAAAGGAGAGCATGGTGATGTTTGTTTCTGCGGGAATAGAATATCGAGGATGAGAGATCCTACAGATAAGATTAAGATCAAGTTAAGATCAAGGTAAGGGACGTCCCCAAGTTATGCTACAGCCGCTGCTGGCACCCCTAGTGATACCCCTGTTAATACCCACATGTCGGTCCACCGTTGGGGTATCCACACACGTAGGCCAAGCCAACACGATGTCAAACTTATCGAATCGGCTTCTTTGTGCCGACTGTGTTCCTGTAGTAGTAGAGCACAGTACGACAAAAGGACATGGGAAGAATCGCCTCCGTGGCATTTCAATCTGGAACCTGCCTCCTTCATGTCAAGATGGTCCCCATCCATTAATAGTAGATACCACAAAGTAAGCGCGTTGATATCTGCTACAATTTGCTTCTAACATGCTCATCTTTCTGCAAGAAAGATAGACTTTAATATGGGCCCGATATGAGTAACGGATCGCCCTTCCCTAACGAGGCCTTTTGCTTCTGATGGTCATTGTCAAAATCTCGGAGATTCCCGAACGACAAGTCTTGGCCCGAGAATTGTGAATGGACTGATATTTTGGGGAGCGGAATTTCACACAATACAGTATTGATCGACCTTTACGTCCAACGGCCCCGCTGTGATCGGCAACACATCGTGGGCAGCGGTCCTTGGCGTCTGTTGGAAATCCTTCGGGCGTCATCCGACGGCAACTTGCAGGTGCCTATTGCCTCGTTTTCAGCATTAACACGGAGAAGGTGAGAGCTTCTGATCAAGCTCCAGCACCGTATTGGAGTTACGCGCCGACCTGCACTCCGCTCACCCACTCCGTTCTCCGATGGCTGACCATCTTCAGAGGAGCTGAGTGACTAGCTTCGGCAGCAACCATGTTATTTCTCGACATGATAGGGTTTGAATTACTGGCATATTCTTGGGCGTATATGGGTACCAACAGCTAGTGCTGTTGGTTTTTACCCAGTGGTACGCATTTAAGAATATGCCTCGAATAAGATAGTAAAAACAGGGCAAAGGCAAACTATCTTCCTATTTAGATAAACCAACAAAATATGTATGTGAGATAGCAGTTAAGCTAATTCGTATCCAATGTAACAACATACGAACTCGGAGTTCGCACTCGTGATGAGAAGAGATCTGCGACGTTAGTGAGTATAGGAGTGCTGGTGAAGGGGCCTATGAAAATAAAGTGAAGAGATGAAGTTGTATAAAGGCTCCCCCATTTACCTGTAGGAATCCTTTTTTAAACAAGCAGTCCATCCTTAACTGCAACGAACAGAACAATCTCATACCATCACCAACCAGCCTAGAATTCCAACTAGCAATGGCTCTCAGAAAACTTGGAGGGCTCTTCCTCCTCGCTACCGTGGCGTCGAGCATGGCTATCGAAGGATTCGCACCACCCGTTGCACGCCATGAGTCCCAGCCATGTGAATACTATGGTGAATGCGAAGAAGTCGAGATCTTTGGATATCGCGTGCAGCGTCTTGTCAACAGCACGGCTGCCGCTATCCAAGGCCGTGCCGCGGGGAAGACCACAGTCGATATAGGCCAAGATCGTATAAGACAGGAGACCGTCTCCTTTCAAAATGATCCTCCGCCAGCCCCCGTGTTCAAAGAACTCTGGGATAAGATCCTCGAAGCTTGCTATCGTAAGTCCTGCACCTTGGCACGCATAAGCAGCCCCATCTCCCGCCATGACCTCGAGCAAGACGCCATGTTAACAAAATTACAGAAGCCACTTGCGATAGAGAGAAAACCATCACGGTCGGCGACTACAGTCTGAATGTCGACGGGCAGTTCAACTCCGTAATCGCGCGCAACAACTTCGTCAATCTAATCCGCCAGACCTTCGACCAATCGGTAACCAGTGGTTTATCGCATTCTGTCATACAGGTACCCGGGCCAGGCGGACCTGGCGGCGGCGGTGGCGGTAGTGGTTCAATGAAGGAGAACCTGCTGTCGACATCGGGCGTCCACTTTATCAATGCCAATATCTTCGGCGGGTCCAACTCCGGGCAGCACATGACGGTTAGGGTTACGCGCTCGGCCGCGGGCACGAACTGTCCAGATGCGGTTCATACCATTAAATCTGCGGGCGCGCTAGTCCCGGGTCTGGCAGAGTTCTTTGGAGTCATTGATCTTGTCTGCAATGTTAAGTAGTTGTTTAATGAAGGGGATCTTGGATAAACCGTTTTGCTCCGTATAGCTAGCTTGACACGATAGTTGAAAATAAGATATCTTGTGACCTTTTATGTCTGCTTATGTCTCTTCGTTAGATGGACAACATTGGGTCTGGCAATTGACTAGATTTGCACTGGCCTACTGTGAACGCTTTTCGGTGCTCTGGAGCAACGGGCGGTTGCGTTGTCTCCATAGTGCCCGCAGGCGCTTCCTCTGACACTCTTTTAATTCGAATTAAGCACCACCTGATGACACCGATAATCCAGATACCATGCAGTGTTTCTAGGACCTTCTGTTAATGTGTCTTTAGGGATTTTTGAATATTTAAATGTTGAAGAAGACATTGAATAATTTTACTAACCCTACATGTACCAAGGCAATAAATAATATTGGTCATTTATGGTGGTGTTATCAAGTGAGAAATTATAAATAGAGAGCTCATATATATAGGAGGGATGGTAAATGATCAAACCACGACCTGCCTCTACTATTTAGTCCAATTCAACACTTCAATATTACTACCATTCATGTAATATACCAAACAAGACATTTTAGAAATATTTTAAACTCAGAGGCGGAAATAGGAGTCGATGATTGCCAGCACGTGCCCAGTCGCGACAATGACGAAACGTGCAAACACGACAAACAGTCCAAGAATGAGGGACTATGGCGTTCGAGGCCACAAATTTAGCTTGCCCGCGGCTAACCTTCGCCGAGCTATTCAATTGCTCGGACAAATATATAAATTCGGAGCCCCCTTATCTATTCGCACATCTCCGTTACTATATACGACACTTGAGCTGCAGCGTTGCTGGCACTGAGCTCTCCGTCTGTCACTCTCGCTCCACCCCACCGAACAGCTCCGAATCTCCGCCTGCCATGAACGTACCGCGCAGCCCCGCGATCCACTGCACGACACCCTACTGAACAACTCCTGGACCTCAGAAATGATTATCCGGAGCTTGCATAGAGCTTCATGCTCTATTGCGCGGGCGGAATTGCGACAGAGGCCATGGCCTAGGCCGGAGTCGCTGTCGAAGCGCGTCTTCACGAGCACGAGTCGAGTATTCAAAGATGCGCCTACAACGAACAAGACACAGACAGCCCCTGATGGCAAGCAGTCACCGAGGGTTCCTCCACCGCCCAAGGCGAATCCTGATGCAGCTTCGAAACCGCTGTCGCATTCCGCGCCAGCTAAGCGCAAGGACCCCCTCGCACTCGAAGACAAATCGAATAAGGAGCAGCGCAAGGCGGATTGGGCGATTATAAAAGAGATGTCACAGTATCTATGGCCAAAACATGGGCTCAGCACAAAAGTCCGCGTCGGGCTGGCGCTCGGCCTGCTTGTTGGAGCTAAGGTCCTGAATGTCCAGGTGCCGTTCTATTTCAAGAATATTGTGGATGCGATGAACGTGGATTTCATCGGCGTCGGCGGGACGGCTGCCACAGTAGCTGGGTCTATGATATTGGCGTACGGCCTGACAAGGTTCGGCGCTACGATCTTTCAGGAGCTGAGGAACGCGGTGTTTGCGAGTGTTGCACAGAAGGCGATCCGCAAGGTCGCGGGGAATGTGTTTGATCACTTGCTGCGGCTTGATCTGAATTTCCATCTCACGAAGCAGACGGGAGGTCTTACGCGTGCGATCGATCGCGGAACCAAGGGAATAAGCTTCCTGCTCACCTCGATGGTGTTCCATGTCATACCTACAGCGCTGGAGATCAGCATGGTGTGCGGGATCCTGACGTGGCAGTATGGGGCCAAGTTCGCGGCTATCACGGCTCTGACAATGGTGGCGTATACAGCGTTCACGATCTGGACTACGGCATGGAGGACGAAGTTTAGGAGGCAGGCTAATGCGGCGGATAACAAGGCATCTACGGTGGCGGTTGACTCGCTCATTAACTACGAGGCAGTCAAGTACTTCAATAATGAGAAGTACGAGGTAGGGAGGTACGACAAGGCTCTACTGGGCTACGAGAAGTCTTCTATTAAGGTTGCGACGTCTTTGGCGTTCCTCAATGGTGGGCAGAACTTGATCTTCTCAAGTGCCTTGACGGGGATGATGTATCTTGCCGCAAATGGCGTAGCAGAAGGAACGCTGACGGTTGGTGACCTGGTAATGGTCAACCAGCTTGTGTTCCAGCTCTCAGTTCCCTTGAACTTCCTGGGGTCGGTGTATCGTGAGCTGCGCCAGTCCCTGCTGGACATGGAGACGCTCTTCAACCTACAGAAGGTCAACGTTGCCATCAAGGAGGTTCCTAACGCCAAACCACTTGAGCTAACTAGCGGAGGGGAAATTGTCTTTGAAAACGTCACCTTCGCCTACAACAAAGAGCGTCCTATTCTACAAAATCTCAACCTAACCATCCCCGCGGGCAAGAAGGTCGCCATCGTCGGCCCTAGCGGCTGCGGCAAATCAACCCTCCTTAAGCTCCTCTTCCGCTTCTACGATGTCCAAGAAGGCCGCATCCTCATCGACGGCCAAGATATCCGCCACGTTAGCCTTGAATCCCTCCGTAAAGCTATTGGCGTCGTTCCCCAAGACACCCCTCTCTTCAACGACACCATCGAGCACAACATCCGCTACGGCGACCTATCGGCATCCCCTGAAGCTGTCCGCGCTGCTGCCACACGCGCCCGCATCGACCATATCATTTCTGGTTTCCCAGACGGCTACCAGACCATGGTCGGTGAGCGCGGGATGATGATCTCGGGCGGAGAGAAGCAACGACTTGCGGTGTCAAGGCTGCTGCTTAAGGATCCGCCGCTTCTGTTCTTTGATGAGGCGACGTCGGCTCTCGATACGCATACCGAGCAGGCGTTGATGCAGAATATTAATGGCATTTTGAAGGAGAAGGCGAGGACGAGCGTGTTTGTGGCACATAGGCTGAGGACAATCTATGATAGTGATAAGATTATTGTGTTGAAGGAGGGGAAGGTGGCGGAGAGTGGGAGCCATAGCGAGTTAATCGATACTGGTGGGGTGTACTCGGAATTGTGGAGTGGTAAGTTCAGTTTCATTAAATCTGAGGGGAGGGGTGTAGATGAACCGATCGGCCGTGTTTATGAGAAACCCTTGCTGACAACTTGTAATTTAGCCCAGGAAACCCTGTTTCAACATGGAACGAGTGAGCATGAAGTGGCTGTGGAGGATATTGCCGAGGAAGCCGAAGGGGGTGAGACCCGCAAGGATAGGTGAGGAGGATATACGCAATGGGGATGCATTTAGGCATGGTCAGTTTAGATGTAGTATATGGGTACTGATGGAGTTCGGAGCTGCACAACATGGACCGGCAGAACGACTTTCCCGCTATATGGGCGGCGGCAGAGGCACAGAAACGATAGTGATGGCGATACCTATGGTCGACAACGCCGCATCTAATATGTGGCGTTTGTCATCGCTGCGAGAGCATGTTGGGAGAAAACGCACCCATTCGATATCATTTTAATATAAGCCAATAAATTAGAGTCCTAGGACATTGATTAGCTTCCCTCGGACTCAACTTATCAGAAACTCCTAGCACTCACTCAATCTAGGATATCTTGGTGGTAATATCTAACTTCTATACGCCTTAGTATGGATATAGAGCCTATTATCGAGTCGCCAGATAACCTAAATTGGATTCAAGTAGCTTTTACAGCTACTTTAAAACAATACGTGGAATTATTTACGAATGTGGACAGAAGCTGGCCAGTTGACTACACTATTCTCGCCGTAAATTGTCAGTCTGACGCTAGGCAGACCACCGATGCCTGTAGTGCAATGATAAAAATTGGCCAGCTCGTATACCACCAGCTATATCAGAGCGACAATGGCAGTTAAGCTGGAGGTCTGGTTGTGGCCGAGGGATAAGGATATAAAAACAAGGATGGATTTCTTCCACCCGTCAAGCATTCCATAAATCAGCCGATAGCCGACCATCCTCATAGTTCATAGTTCTCAGATTGTCCTTTTCTAGGCGGTGAGGCGTGAGAATACATATATTTCTAAAATTGAGCTATATTTCCAGGTTCGTACATCTGCTCATTAATCTGGTATGAAGCGTCCATGAGCTGAAATATGTCATCAAATCCGTTAAACTGGTCACCCATCTCATAACTGGGTCCATTTGACATAGACCACGCCAACTGGTTTGACTTAGTGGAAGGGAACGTAGCAATAGACAGGCCAGTTGTTTATTCAAGTCCTGCCACGGATGTTCAGCCCTTCGAAAATATCCAACTCAGCAACCGCATTGCTGAGAATTCCCTTGATAGTATCCGGGAGCAAGCACCAAGCGCTATGTTCGGTGCACGGGAACAAGACCAACCAGAAGATGTTATACTAAACGCCTCAAAGCAGTTATCCTCAACATATCGATATGCTTATTATTGAGTATACGATTTATAGGGGTTGACGTATCCGAACGTATCCGAGTCAAATGCAATCAACATTTTATATTTCAGTCCATATTTTGTGGCTATCAATGCATATCCTATGCTTTAGAATGGCCATTACCATTTCCATTGAGCCCCACCTTCTCTGTTGCATCCTCCTTAACATACGGCGGGTCTTCTTTGTAGACATCGTACTTGTACGCACTTCCCGTATGGTCACTCCTCAAGTGAGCCTGTCCTGAGCCATAAACCTTCTCTCGGGCCGTAAGTCCATCATTCGATTCCGGCGGGTAGATGCCACGTCTTCGTAACTCAGGGACTAACAAGTCAACTACGTCTTCGAATGTCCCCGGCGTAGTCACGTAGCCGAGATTGAAGCCATCAACATCTGCTTCAGCCACCCAACGCTCGAGTTCATCTGCGACAGTTGAGGGCGACCCAACAGACACAGGACCCAGACCTCCTATTGACGCCATCTCTGCTACAACTTCAGGAGTCCATTTCGGGATATTTTTGCTCGTCGTGGTGAATGCACTTAACGCAGATGTAACCTTGTGTGCTTCTAATGAATCCTCTTTAGTGATTTCCTTGCCCAATGGCAGCTTTGAGATGTCTATTCCTGTCCAGCCTGAAACAAGGACAAGCCCGCCGATAGTGGATGTGTATTTCTTTACCTCCGCTAGTTTTTCCTGGGCCTCCTCATCGGTACGACCGATAATGGGAGTAAACGTGCAGAAGAACTTTAGTGAGGCTGGGTCACGGCCTTCTTCTTTGGCAAGGCGGCGGATGTTGGCAATTTTGGGGGCAACCACGGAAGCATCGTGGCCAGTGACGAATATTGCTTCAGCATGCTTGGAGGCAAATGCTGACCCGGCCCTAAATCTGGTCTTAGTAAAGCTGCTGCATGTCACAAAATTTGGGATATAGAAAGCTTACGGGGAAGTCCCCGCCTGAAACAGGAATGGGGTTCTTTGAGGCGAGGGGTCCACGATGTGTCTTGTCTCAAGGTTGAAAAATTTACCGTGATGGTTAATCTGTCGTACTTTATCCGGGTCAATGTAGGCGTCATTTTCTACGTCTCTGATTATCGCGTCTTTGCTCCAGGAGCCTTCCCATAGCTTATATAGGACGCGCAGGTACTCGTCTGCCTGCGCGTATCTCTGGTCGTGATCTATGGGAGTGTCGATCCCAATGGCTTTAAACGCGCTCTTCTTCCATGAGGTAACGATATTCCTTCAGATGCGTTAGTTTTGGTGTTAAGCTACAAGTGATAAAATGAATTGGAATAGCCAATGATGGGGGAAAAAAAGGCGCATACCATCCAATTCGGCCTCCGGTGAGGTGATCAAGAGTTGAGAAGCGTTTTGCCAGCAGAAATGGCGGTTCAAATGATGTACTTGCAGTAATGCCGAAGGCCAAGTTCTTTGTTACTTTTCGATATCAGCAAGTGTAGAGTGGATGCATGGGAGAAATATCCGTACCAGCCGCCATGGCGCTTATCGGCTTTATGAGAACGTCAGCGAATATTTATATACAGAAAGCGTTCCGAACTCACAATAGTTGGGTCCGTCACTGGCCATTGTGCCGCCCTTCTGATACAATTATCAAGGCTCCCCTCGTATGTATCGTATCCGCCATATGTATCGGCGAGAAAAAGGGCATTGATGCCCCCTCGTTCTAAGATTTTGGCGAGGTCGATCCAGTACTGGAGGTCGCGCTTGTGAGCGGAGCGGTCCTTCGGGTTCTGCCCCGCTTATAAGCTTCTCTCAATATGAAAGCATCGCACTTCACAACCATACCTTCCACTGCCCTGGGCTCAAGTGGCCCACGGTCGACATGTCGAAAGCATTGAGTAGAATTTGCCTTTTTTTGTGGCCATTTTGCGGCTCGGTACTAGAAGATTCCTGCCCCGCCTCGCCATTGCTCGAGCTTCGCAGTCGCTTCGCGACCGACGGTGCTGCCTCCTCCGCACGGTTTCTTTTTCCACGGGCCATAGCGTACAAAAGCTTCAATTGAGGTTTCTAGATTGCATTGTGGCAATTGGGGAGTGGGAGGCTTCATGATATTCAAGTTCACGAGTCAACGGCACATCGGCACCGCGTCGCTCGCACGCCATCAACCTTTCTATGGCAACATGTGCGGGCACGATCCGTTGCCCAGCTCCCCATGATTTCACCAGAAATACCATCAACATATCGCACAGCGCCATCACGCCATGCTAACCCCCACCCATCTCTCCATTCCCCGCTCTCCATCCCTCCCTGTTCCTTATCTTTCTCCACAAACACGCGAAGCACCGATCGGCCGGTGCCGCAACGTTCTCTTTTCTTCAACCTGATTAGTCGTCGCAGTAGTGCTGCGTACCACGAGTTGCGACGGTGGGTCTAGGATGGCGAGCTATCCACGAGGTATCACGCACGACCAAGGGACAGGGCAGCGTCTGGACCCCTCAACGGCAATTAAGAGCTGTTTATGCCCGTCCATGCATCCTTGTGAAAGATGGGGAATCATCCTTGGACGTCGGTAGCTCACTTTTTTTTTTTTTTT